>OY783192.1:4093572-4375349 GCA_963678675.1 Xiphydria camelus
TGCACCGATTGCCGATAAGAGGCTCGCGAGGGATAAGGTCCGACACAGTCGCGGTTTAAATCTTTCCAACGAATCTTTACATTAAATCTGAACGATGGGGTCCCGCCGGCAAACACGAGTTAATTTCCATTCTGACGCGTAGATATGAAAATCGTGTTTTCGCAGAGATATAGCTACTGTTTGATGTTTTAAGCGACCGGGAAAACGCTTCGACGATGTTTCCCGGACAACTCCATCGACCGGAGACAAATGGGAGTTTTTTCTTCCTCGGTGTTTCAGAAAATTAAGTATTAAGTCCCTCTCGATCTTCCAGCGCGATCGAGGCGAGCGTGTAGCGTAAGTCGACAAAAAAATGCAGGACTCAAAGACTCTTCGGCGTCCCCCAGGGACGAGGGTCGAGGGTGGATCGACCAGAGGGTTGTATTGACGAATATCCGCATTACTTCCTCATTTCACGACCAGACCTACCCATGGATCATCCGTATGAAAGTGCTTCATCACGCGTACCCCGCGCGGTCGAGTTTTCGTCCTTGAGATCTCCATCTAGATCGCCGCGGGGTGCCGGAACGATCGACACGGATCGCTCGTCGGCGAACGATGTAGCGGCGATAACGCGAATCGGGGGAACATCTTGGGGGTCAAAGTTTCTCGCGTAAACGTTCGACCTTATAGGTCGACTTTGACAAACTCCGCGGGGAGTTTTTCCGGTCGGACTTTGCGCGCGATCGTTGGGGTAGTTCCACTCGAAGCGGATCTCGATGCGTACGGTAAACTCCACGTGCGTATTGACGCGCTTTCTCGCGGACACGCGAAAAATAGATGGAAGCGCATCGTGCGAGCGCGTTTTGCTCGTTATCGCGAGATTAAAGAGGATACGTAGATTACAATTTGTAATCCCGTTACACCGCTTAGATTCACCCTTCTTTGATTATATAAGTATGACGTCAGAAGTTACATAAGACGCACATTACGCCGAGGAAAAGTATCCATTGGCTCAACTGAATATCAATTAAGCTGACTACACTGCGATGTTAAATATGCTGAACCTAAACGCGAAATTGTATCCCAACTGCACGTCGTACACTGACAATGAGAGAAAAGTGAATGGTAAGATCAACTATAATCGCGAGATTGAATTTTCTTGATAGCTAGTACCATATTTACGATTAAATATACCATGAATGCAGTCGAAATGACTTTTGTTCGATGGCTATGGTAACAATCAGATTTTATTTTATGGTGGCCATGCACCATGGTTAAGTTAACCAGAGTAGTAGATGTATAATGTTACTGCATGGTAGTATCAATAATTAAAAAAAACCGTTAGATATATTTTATCAACTATACTGCGGGTTGATCTGGTTGCAGCGATCGTAATTTCTTGTTACTGTAACCAAAACTTCTCTGTTTAGAAGAATAATGGAATCTTAATTGGCACCAAAACCGACCACGATTTCTGATTAAATTATGGTTCTTTCAACCAGATTTTTCTTAATGTATAGTTGTTTGATGATTTTTCGTGAACCTCATCGGTGATTGAGATAATTTGTTTAGGAACTTAGATAACCTTATTGAAGCATTGAATTGATAATTAGCTAAATAATATTGTTAATTCAATGACCCAACCGTTGTTTCAATTTCTACATATTTGTGTCAACTGGACAGGTCAACTATGCCGTATAGTTGGATCTACCACATTAACTTAGTCGTTATTTCGTTAACCTTCATTTAGTCATGTTAAGCAAAAATTCGATTAGGTTAACTACGAATCCTTCGACCTCATAGTTTGGTTGCAAATACAGTTTTTGTTTCAGTGCAGAATCGAGCATCGTTTCTAACACTCTACATGCAGACGAAATAATTAGGTACTCTCTATCTGGCCCGCGCTAACTTCGACAACTGAAGTTTGAGCGACTTCGAATGAGCGTAACACGAATTTAATACCGTATATCCATGCTAGGGCTCTTCGAACCTGTTGCACTTCTTTTTCACTTTCTGTACTCGATTTAACCCTGCATGGTATCGAACGTTCGCGTCTGACGGAACCGCGCCGCATGCGAGCGAATTCGAGCGAACGGAAATCGTGATATTTTGTACAGTTCGTACAGCATAAATTGTGCAACCTGCATATATCTCCATACGTTCAAGCAGAAAAAAAGTTTATTTCAATACGAACCTGGTAGAAACATTTATTCCCGATGAATAAGAAATTTATTTATAAGGAAATAGCAGCATTTTGAAATACATAAACGTTCTACGACGTACACAAATATTTGTTTAATTTATATAGATCTTTCTTCGATACGAAAAAAATTCCTATTTGTGACTAATAAACTTTCTAATACACAGAGATTCTTCTGCTCATTTTGATTAGTAATGTTAATTAAACTATGGTTGGTATGGGAACGACGAAATATAATACTTTTATTGGGGCAACACAATTTTTAAATACATGACAATAAATTGTCAAGACCAAACATTTGTTTTGTCGCAATAAAAATATTTCCCATACCAATCAAAGTTTGGTTACCATTACTAGTCTTTTTTTCTCAATATAAGTTCGTATTCAAATAAAGTTTTCTTTGAATGTAGAGCACTTCTGGCTTTTCGTGTTAGGGGCCATGCTTTTGCGGAATCCCCGATATCGAATTCTCGATTCATCCGGTAATCCAACCAGAGGGAGATTTACGAAACGATAGCAGACGACGATATGCATAGGTATACGTATACGAATCCGAGATGAGAAAGAATTCCCATGGCGTATAATTTCATCTCATTCATCGCCCTTCGCTCCTTTCACCGCCGGGGGCATCCGTCAAGTGAAAAGTGTTTCAAGTGGAGGACGACCACGCGCGTACAGTACGGATATCCAACCACCTATATACAATTTTCCCGAGAAATATTCGCGCCTTCGCGGTGAGTAATGCTCGCGGTGAAGGGCTACAATTGCACGGCGGCTTACCTCTTCTCTCGCAGACAGAAGCAGAATTACAGCGACTTCCCGGACTGCCGGCTTCTTCAATAAGGAATCTGTAACAGAATGGATGTCGTTACCGTGGAACGCGCTACTGTTAAAGGCATCGTTTGCTCTTTCGGTTTCTCTTGATTTGATATTCTCGCGCGCGTGCACGCAGAAAGAATGCAGAGAAATAGGAAAAGCATCGTAAACGGAGTCGTCGCACGTGGCGGCGTAAAATAAGGATGCACCGAGAAAGATAACCTGGTCAGTTTAACCTAAATCTTGGAGTCCATGATCAAACTGTTTGCACTGAAAGAAATAAATGTGGTTGTGACGACTATTTTGGACTCAACTGCTCAAGTTTGGTCATTAGCAGCAGTTTCTGCAATTGTCGTAACTATTTCAAGTTACCGGAATAAAAGAATTGTTGCGATAACTACACGGAGAGAATTTTAAAGGAAAAATTACTCATCAATGCAGGCTAACCCTGCATCACAGTGATGTTTCACTGAGCATTTACCGCGGTGATAGGAAAATAATCCTCTACGCGTAATGATATTTTATAGAATACGCGCGCGCGCGCGTTATTATATTTTTACTGTGTTGCAGGGTAAATTCTCAGTGAAACGTCACTATGATGCAGGATTAGCCTG
Source organism: Xiphydria camelus (assembly GCA_963678675.1). Taxonomy (NCBI): domain Eukaryota; kingdom Metazoa; phylum Arthropoda; class Insecta; order Hymenoptera; family Xiphydriidae; genus Xiphydria; species Xiphydria camelus. The sequence continues at coordinate 4,097,185 of OY783192.1, forward strand.
CATGAGGGGTAATTTTTCCTTTAAAATTCTCTACGTGTACATAAAACTGGTGCTGGTCACAAAACTGAAGCAATTGAGTCCAACATAGTTGTCAACACTATTTTTTTTTCTCAGTGTGGTGAAATATGGATCCTCCATTTCTTTGGCTGAACTGACCATTTTCTGGTTAAAATAACTAGACGTATAGTTAGAATAACTAAATATTTGGTTTGATCTTACTAGCGTTTTAGTTTGAATAACTAAATTTGTTTAATCAGGTGCGTTTTGTTATTTTAACCAAGTTATTTTTTTCGGTGTGTATACGATTAAAGCTGATGATATTGGTACTCAAATTATTTCGACGTAACCATCATATTTATGCCCCGGATCGCGGTACGCGTCGATGAAATGCTAGATATATCTCCAAACGTCCGAATCGCGCGAATTGCGGAGAAAGTGGATCGTTAAATTGCGCCGCGTCCTAACCACGAGCTGCGGTAAGTCACGCCTAACAAGGCCTCAAATTACAAGCGCGAAAGATTTAGGAGAATAATTTGATAAGAACCACCCCGTAACGTCGGCCCCGCGGGTCGCATCGTAACATTCTCTCTCTCTCTCTCTCTCTCTCTCATGTTTAACCGAATACCCTCTGGGTGTAGTTCTCGGATTCTTGCACCTAATACGTGGCAGGTGGAATCGAGTGGCTAATGCGGATTAAATCGCTCTCTGGAAACCCAATCCGATGAAACTCGAACGTGGAATCTTCGCGAGTTTCGCCCCTCGGAGTTAATATATAAATTAGAAAGAGTCTGCACCTGCCGATTATATACAATTACGGAGAGCACTTATCCGGATCATCCGGTTTGCCGCGAACATAATACCGCATTCGAGCGTACACAGGTGCACCATCTTCTTCCTAGCGGGGAAAACCGTTTACACGCTAAACGGGAGAGACCCCAAGCATGAAATTGTAGTCCGGGCGGGTACACACGCTGTGTGTATACGACGCGTGACATCGATAATTAATTACTGCTAGATATTAATAAAGGTAGGTGTAATAATGCCGAAAGGTGGTTGCGCCGGTGTGATTAAGCTGCCCTTTCAAAGGGCGGATGATCCGGTGTTGTATATACATATATGAGCAGAGAGGAAGGAAGAGGGAGAGGAAGTTAGTGGGGAGTCGAGAGAGAAAGAAAAGGAGAAAGGTTGGATAGAAAAAGAGCGAGAGAGAGTGGAGGTAACGGAGTTCGAGCCAAAACTTTAATTAAAGGGGAACGCACGGAGTAATTAGCGGTATCCGTTTTCCTCTCCCATTTCATCAGCGTTACTTTCCATCCGCATCGCCACTCACGATTAGTGTGACTTCCCGAAAAAAAAAAGATACGTATTTCTTTTCCCGCTATACTCGCGGAGCGGGAATCTGTACGAGACTCGCGTTAATACATCATATCGTATCTGTACATATATATATATATATATACGTATACTAATATTCCCGCAGTTCCTATCAGTATTATTTACAGGGTTAGCGTGGTGGAGTTCAATCAATGCAGCGCGCGCGCGCGCGATAACGTTAAAATCTCTTCGCGCGGAGACGGAAAATTCCCCCTCGTCACGTCACGTTACGCCCTATTCGAAACGTGGGATCGAGTGCACTCGACGCGATCACGGCGGAGCGAGTGCGACCTAATTCGTCGTTCCTCCCCCGTCGATGCGAATCGATCGAAGTCGACTTGGACGAAAAGTAGGATGAGGCGCAAGATGCGTCGTTGGACTTTTCCACGTTCGACCGCGGCCAATCGCGGGGTAGGGGTGGACGAGCGAGCTTGGACACTTCGATTGGGTCTCGCGGGGATTTTCTTTGCGCGTGACAGTACGACCGTCTCCCCCCCACGGACGCTCGAGCTGCTGTGAATTAAATTGCTGAAACGAGAGAGTGAAGGAGATCAGGGAACACGTTCGGGTGGACAAAGAAATGCCGTGCGAGGTATAAAATGAAATAAAGGACGCGTGGAGGGGTTGCGCGAAGGGTGGGAGGGAGGAGAGTCGGGTGAAATAAAGCATCGGGTTGGTCGCGAGGAAATCGTGAGAGCGGGTGGTTTTTTTTCTCGTATGACTTGGTGTGAGATTCTATAAATTTTTTTTTTCTTTCTAGCGATCAGCGCACGCTCATTAATTTTCCGCGCGGAGTGAGGTCGTTTGAAAAGCGCAATTGTTTAAGAGGAATGTTGGCTCCGCATTCCGACTGTCGTAATTATAAGTGATGCCCAGAAATTCATCAAACGCAAGACGAGCTTCCCTAAACATTTTTCGCGTCAAAATTTGCGTATTTCCATTCGATCGAATGTGTGTAAATGGTACGGGCCATGTTCCTCTTAATTTTTTATACTAGGGGAGAGGTGGTATTAAAGGGACGCGTCTTGAAAGGGATATAGCAATTATATTATATAAAAGTCGAAGGGTCTCTTCATAACGAAAGCATTGTTGTTTGGTGGTAACAATAATACATGTTCAATCACGCTTAACTTTAAATTGCTGTCGTTTCGGAATTGGTGGTGATATGCGATTGAAATTTTTTATGCTGCAAAGTACAATTTTCAGTGCTTTTTCAAACGTTCTGAAGTACTGTTACTATCGATTGTTATATTTATTACTGAATTTAGACAAATTTAGATTTTTAAAAACATCTTACAACGATCTTTTATTATCTGTAAAGAAACCTGAGAATGCTTGATTAGCAAGAACAAGTTTTAAGGAGCACAATGTTCACAATTTTTTTTAATTTAGAGAGATGTTATGAAAAATATAAGTTTTATTAGGCTGCCCCTTTCAATACGACCGAGTTATGAAAGGGACAAAATGCACTATTTAAAAAAATTAAAAAACCAAGTAAACATGGTGAGAAGCTTATTATTATCAAGTATTGGTATCGCCAGGTAAGCAACTTTTCTAATGCTGTCAACTTGAACTAGAATAGTTCTTTAGGTTATTTGCTATATTGTCTTATACAAAAATATCTCTTTCATCTCACTTTTTCCCTACGATATGATTTCACGTACTTTATACCATGATCTGATCAGCTTCAATTAGGTACTTTACCTATACACTGAAAGAAATAAATGTGGCTGTGGCAACTATTGTGGACATAACTGCTCAAGTTTGGTAATCAGTACCAGTTTTTATAGTTGTTGCATAACTATTTTCAGTTACCGGAACAAAAGAATTGTTGCGACAACTATATAAAACGTGTGCTGATTACAAAACTGGAGCAGTTGAGTCCAAAATAGTTGTCACAACTACTTTTTTTCTCTCAGTATAGAGATGTCGCTAAAACTACGATTCTAATGAAGACTTCAGCTGAACACCGTGTACCACGTCATATCGTTAGAAATTTGTTTCCTAATTCATTTGATTCAATTCATCGTGACAGTTATTCACGCGCTCACCAAGCCAGGAAAATCAAATTCAGTCCAATTTCGCATCCCAACTGCACCTTCCGAGCGCGACGGCGATTCGACCCGTTGAAGTCGCCGAGTTACCGGCAATTTTCATATCTCGGAGCGAATTTTTTCCGCGGCAAATCAGTCGCGGACGGTACGAGTATATCTGCGGCAGTGAGGTATCTCGCGCGCCTCTACAGGTATATCCGTACACCCCGAGAAGGGAGAACTATACCGGGGGCCTGAGAGGGCCATTACCACAGGAGCGATATATTGCCGTTACACTCGCTAATGTAGCGCCTGATAAGGCTGCGGCAATAATACGGGATGATTTTTGTATAAGCGGGGCTATTAGGGATATTTATAACGGACGCGCGCGCGGTTTTAACCCTCCGTTGGCGCGGGGTACGGCGGTGCCACGGCGTTCGTATAAATTGAAAAGAGGTGGGGCGCGGAGTTATCAAAGACCCGTCCGCAATGACGAAGCGGCGTTCGTGAATCGACGATCGCGCGCGATGCGTTCTGCCGGGGAAGAAAATATTTGCTCGTTATAAGAGGCGTCTTTCAATTCTGGGGATTTTGAAAATATTTAGCTCATGAGCATCTTTTAGGTGACAGTTGGTCAGGAAACACCCCCGCGTAAGAAAAGCATAGTCCGGGAGTCTGGGAAAAGTTTATCCAAAAAAGTATGGCTACGGATTGTATCCCAGATTTTAAGCCGGACAATTTTTTCATATCGGCTAAAAAGTAAAATTTACTCGAGTTACCTGTACGTTTTTAATTCAATTCTATATATTGTATGGGATCTTCGTTATAAAATTACAATGATTTGTTCAGTATTAGCGGTACAAAAGTAATTTGATAGCACCAATTAAAACTTATTTTAGATTCAAAAGTAAATGTTTTTACAATACATGCTGTCCGTCTTCTCGATACACAGAAATGCGCGCTCGTCCGAAAATGTAATCGATGGGCGCGCAGGCACGCAGCTGGCTTTCGATTTCGATATGTTTGCTCCTCTCCGTCGATCGTTCGAACCTCCACCCTTAAGCGAACTCGAAAAAGATACGAAAATGATCGGCTCGCTTTTTAAATTTCGTCGTCGCGCCGATAAAATCCCTCTGTGTGTGTGTCGCATACATCTGCATCCGCTCCCGCGAATCGATTTCGCCCGAAGAAACGAGAAAGTCAGTGTTTATTCAGGAACCCTCGATCGCGGCATGAGAGGGCGAGATTGAAACTGAACTGTTTTCAATCAAAGTACTTTCCTCTCTCTTTGTAAATTGAATTTGATTGAAAGGGCTTCCTTGGGTCGGCGTCTAATCTCCCCCCACTCTTATCCACCGCCCTCATCTACCCCATTGCCACCGCTTGCTCGTCGCCAAACTCTCGGCGCATCGGTTTAACGAGTAATTAATTTTCGGAGGACAGAGGGCCGGAACAAAGCGAGAAAACGGCTCGCCCTCTCTTCGACTCTCCCCCCCCCCCCCCGCCTTCCATTCTTCTAATCTTTAGACTTATTTCGGCGCTCTTTAATATAGTCGTAGGTTTAGATTGGTCTCGACGCGGCTTTTCTTTCTTTGATTATTTTGCACGTCTTTTGTAACGGAGCGAGTAATATTTTCCTCCTCGTTTCGTTGTCCTTGGGGAATTCTCACAATTCCAAGACGTTTAATGAAAGCTACTCCTCTCTCCTTTTCCCCCTTTCGGCACTCTTAAAGGATTGAAATTCTAGAATAAATAAATGCTTTATCAGCCAGTCTCTCTCTCTCTCTCTCTCTCACTATTATCCCATTCCCTCCTCGTTAATTTTCGGACAAATTATAACGTACAGGCGCAGCTCGAATCGTTCGCGCGGACGCGTCATCGTCCGACTGGAAGACGCAACAGCGCCTCGTTTATCATTTCCTTCTTAATCTTCCTGGGCGGAAAATAAACACGTCGTCCTATCCCAATCACCTTTGGCTGCGCGGGGGACGAGGCGTTGCCGGCGAGAGCGAGCGGGTTCGTCGTGCATGATAAAGTATATAGAAATACGGGGTAAAAAATAAGCGGCGCGGGCGTGGAAAGGAGCGAGAGATCCGTCCCCGGGCCGCGAGGTAAGTTTTAATAGCTGCGTCGGATAAAGGGGACGGCGTTAAAGAAATTATTACGGGCAACAATGTGCGCTATAGACGAGACGTACCGTTATTAATATCCGCGGGCGAGGCCGTACATAAAGGAAGGTATGCAACGCATCGCGGCCGGATAGTCGTTGTTGCGTGAAAGTAAAGTCCCGCGCGAAAAAGAGAGACCGGGACAATTACTCTCTCTCGGAACAGTCGGAGCCGATGAATATTTTTATAACATTCGTTCCTACTGACGGCGGCGTGCGAGCCGCGTCGACGATCCGAAACAAAGACGCCAGCTCCGAGCTCTCTCTCGCGCGAGCTTGCGCGTCAAAGCTTACGGCTAAGCTTCTCCACCCCCACCCGACGTCCTCTTTTTCCACGGGTTAATTGCTCGAAGAGAGTGATTTGTCACGGGCGACTTATCGCCAAACAAACGCCTTCCTCCTGACTAGCCGGGCGATACGAGTTTCTTTTTCTCGAAATGCTTCGCGACGGATTATTCGTAACTCGTAAAACGCGGGATTCCCGTATCTCTTAATCCTTGTTGGGTGTGAAACGCTCGTGGAACGTCTCGAATTATCGGTCCCATGTTGCCCGCATTGAAATTGATCGAGCAGCCGTTCTTGGAATCAAATCGAATTTCAACTCGAACGCCCGGGTGTGCTTCTCCGAATGCTTCTCCATTCCATACGAACTGTCAGGGAAACCGCCCGCCTGTGCTGCGTCAAGAGCAGGCAACGTCGAGACGCGCTGAAAGTCGAGAGCGATTGTTTGTTGTTTTACGTTCCCCGAGACGACGGCGTCGTCGTCGCGGGAGTCCGGACGCGGGCGCGAGAGCCAATTCGATTTTGCGTTTTCACGCTGCGCGACGACGACCACTTCGCGGCTCCGGCGTGTTCCTCTCGCGAGCACTCGTTTATTTATTGTACCGTATGTGAGGCTAAACTTACCCGTTAGAAAAGTAATTTCAATTACCATTATCTCATTATTTATGAACTTTTACTTTGAACCTACATCGATATAAGACTTTGTTGTAGATAAAAGTGGTATCTTCAAAAAAAGTATTATACAAATATGAGCCTAAAGCTCATAAATAAGTTTCTTTCCAGTAGGCCGATTCTGTAACTCGTTAAAGCTCTAAGGGCATTCACACAATTGGAAGTATAAGCGTAAGCATAAGCATAAGCATACGATAAGCATGATAATAAGGATAAGCATAAGAATGATAATAAGAATAATAATAAAAATAAGAAAAAGAATAAGCATTGTTCAGTAGAGCCATCTAATAGCTCAATCATCTAGTTGTTCAATAATTTCCGCCTGAAAAGAATTTAAACACAAGAAAAATAAATCAGGAACTTAGGTAGCAGTCCTTTGATGCGACGGCTAAAAACCGACAAATGGTGGTTCGGCTTGTAATGCCGGGTTTATACGCTTGCCAAACCTCGACAAGCCATCACAAATTCAAACGTGTGAATAGCGCGTTTGGCTTTGCTTGTGTAGGCTTGCTAGCACTTGTCGCCGATCCGACCGAGTGTCGGTTTTTGGCACAAATCAAAGGAAGTTAACGGTAAGCGCTTGCGAAGCGTTTACACGTTTGAGCGTTTGTGAAGGCTTGGAGTTTGTGGCAAGTGCCAAGCGTGTAAACCCGGCATAACGATTACGTGTGTCAAATTGGTTACGGATAACATGCAACAGTACTCCGTCTCCACTAGGCGTAACGTAACATGTTCGCGGTTACGTTACGGGTCATTTGTTACAATGGATACCCGCCTTAAGAGTGTCTCCGGTCTCTCTCGCTCAGTTTTTGGCGCGAGACGGACGAGCCTCTTAATTAAACGTCTCCCACGCACGCTCTCGGGGGTTGACAGTGGCAGGTGACGATGACGACCACAGTTTGAGCCAGACCGCCCACTCGACATCGACGTCGGTCGTTTCGATTACCGCCATCTACGTCGACGTTCCGCCGGTCTGTTTCCGACGTGCCTTCAACGCCACTATATGACACACGTTATACGCTTCGTATTCGAGCCGTTCAAGGAAATGAAACGCCCCGCGAACGGACGTTTCATTTCGCATCGGCGTTCGACCATTGTTCCTAGATATAGCCTTGGCCAGGTTCTCCAGCGACGAGCGGTGGAAGTAGAAGAGAAAAGGAGGCGAAGGTGCAACGTACCGTCAATGAAAGCGCCGCGCCACGCTCGGTTGCGCCCGGGCTGTTCGCCTCGCGGCACGTGATATGGAATACTACGCATCGAGTGCGTCACACATCGTGCCGAGTCGCTCACAGTATCGCGATCTGGACGCGAGTGAATTGTCGGGCGTCGTCGTCGGAGCATAAGTCACTCACAGCTGTCTCCTGCATACGAATACGCTTATATGCATTAATCATATGGAGAGGTGGGGAGACCTCGTGCCCTCCACCCGCACAGCTCCACGGTCCGAGAGCATCGACAGTCACGGGCCCGTGTCTCGGCCAGACGCGCGGGAACGACGATGCATAGTCGCAGTTCGACCGGTGACCGGCGTTGATCGTTTGTCGCGATCGCACCGGTTTTTTATTTTTCGGATAAAGTAACTCTCACGATAGCAGGATAATAGCTGGACACATGTGTGAATATAATTCAAATTAATCAACGGGATAAAAAGGAACGACTAGTGGAAAAAAATCTTCAATAAATTACGTATACAGGAAGTACTACCAGTAAAAATTCCTGATTAAAATCCGTTGTATGAATTTTTATGCCTGTCCCCGTATACCGGGCTTAGCCGTCCGGCTATTATCTTACCGACAGTTACCTTACTTATCTGTTTAAGGAAGCGGGTTGTGGGTAAAATTCGGTTTTAGCACTAATTTTTTTTTATGGCAGATTCAAAAAATTTGGACAAAATTATTTACCCCGCATTTTTTCATTGTTCATTCTCCGCCTTATCTAACCTGAGAGAAAAACGATATTTAGAAATACAACTACATTATAGTCTAGTAAGACTACCTTCCTCGCACTTTTTGTTGGGCATAAGTGCGTCTCTCTGCCTTTCCAATGACGTCACAATCCAGTAGACAGAAACGCACTTATGACTTTGTGAATAATGGTTTTTTCGGGCCGTTTCTTTTTCGTATCTTATTAAATATGTATGTACATATATGAGAATTACAAATTAAACTTAAAAATATGAATATATGTTTTCATGTCAAAACCGAATTGCTGGCACCCCGGTAACGATTGACACTCATCGATAAGAAATGCATTGGATAGAAAGAAATAGATATATGTCAATGAGAGAGACTATACAATTTTGTTTGCTTAAAGTGCCAATAACTGTACCCGTTAGCCTATTTGTGGCGTGGGAAGTGTATACAATAGTGAATGCAATCGAAATCCATGAATATTTCATGATGTAATCTCGGATGAGTGAAGTATAATTTGGTGCTCAATTTTAAGTCACATTCGAAAAATCTATCGACTGGTATACATATTTGCTCTCAAAAGCTCCTAATAAAAACTTCTGATATAGAATTACTCAAAAGGATTTTCAATTTCTCGTGGAAAAATCATGTACACGTATTATATCTTTTACTGAAACATTAGCTGAATATCCAATTAGATTTATAATATATATGTACTACTTTATTAATTCTCCCCATGCTATCATTGAATTTCCTATTTATTTATCTCCACGAAATTCTCGGTAAACTGTCAGTTGCAATAAATTTGCTCTACATCCCATGTAGAAATTTTCCACCGTACAGGCCATCGTATCATAATTTAATCATTCATCTTAAACTGGGTGCACACCTAACTGCTGGGACTAATCTTGGGCTCATGGTAAAACAATTTTTAACGTAAACCACGTCTTTGCGATGGATATCTCATCGGAAAATGTCTTGTATGTCACGCGCCGTTCACGCTACACGACTAGGTGTACAAAAAAAGAACGGAAAATAATTATACCATTTTCGATTTTTCGGAAACTCAATTCCAATGCCAAAAATCGAAGACGTACTTTACGAATACTTGAACACGGTAAAATCATTGTCTCTAAAATCTCATCCCATCGTCAATTCCTCCTAGGGATGCAATTCCCCGCACCGTAATTAATAATTCAGCGAAAGATCGTCCGAGAAATAACTTCGCGGCGGTGCCGTGTGGAATAGAACGTCCTTTCGAGGATCAGCTTCGGTAATCACGTGATTTCTCCTACGTCGCATCCCATCGGCGCGACTCGCCGAAAGAGATTGGAGGCGGGAAGATTTATATTCACTTTCGTCCCCCTCTCGCGGGTAAATCCGCGAGGTCGTAATACCTCGTACGTTACATACGTATGCGGGAGCCGCTGCAGGTACCTCCCTACCTACCGTGTGCTTAATATGCATTAGCGCCGAAGCTAGAACTTTCGCGGCTGTGAAAAGAGTGCACGTGGTGTGTACGGAGCCACGCAATCGCCGTCCCCGCGGTTGCCGCAGGAGTGACCTGGATCGCGAGGCGCGGGTCGTTGATCTCCGCTGCCCGCCGTATAGCAGACCTATCCTCGCCTCCCCCCTGCTTCTCGATGCCTATCGCTCGGGTCGTTTCTTTCACCCTTCCGCCCGCGTCTTTCTCGCGTCCTCCCGTAACCCCGCCGTCCTTTCAGGCGTCCCTCTCGACGCCGGTGCCTCGCGCGCGGCGAGTTTGCTCAAAATTGGGGCGCAAACTGAACGCGGAGAATCGGGGGGGGACCGCGCGCCACCGCGGAGATCACCGCGCGGCAAAGTTGCGGGAAAGTCTCGGAATACAAATCGAATAAAGTGCCGATGCGCGAGTTAAATAAGTCGTCGGGAATCTTCCCCCGCGTTCGTTATCGTGCCACGGGGGTATTCGCACGACTGCTCATATAATTCGGCGTCCTCGCCGCTAGATCGCGGAGGGACGAAGTTGACTCTCCCTCGTCCCCCGACGAATTATTCGCGATGCTTCGACGAGCGAGCGACGAGGAAAAAGCCTGGTTTTCGGTGCCGCCAAGGCCGGGCCGCGCGGATGATACGCGAGATCAAAGCCGCGCGAAAGACCTCGGCTTTCGCAGCGTCGTTTTGTGAATTTTATAGCCACGCGTGTACGAGCCGTCGCGTCGCCGAGAGGATTGTTGATACATCGGTGCCTTGGGACGGGAATAATTAACGAGGGAATATAGGAATTTCAACTTCAATCACGTCGTTCTCGTTACTCGTGAACTTTTGACCCGCACTGTGCTGTAGGATCGTTTTGTATAGAAATGAATGTAATCTTCGAAAGAGTATTCGATCGGCTCGAGCCGCGACTCTACTTCCGCTTCATGTCCTATAATTTATATAATTGTGGTACCACGTGGCGATAGCTGTGTTGCAGGTATAGGTACTCGAAACAGCAAAATCTATACCATAATACTTACAAGGCTTCCAGTCAGTCAGATGTTCAAAAATAGTGGACTTTAAAAACTTCTTATTTGAAAAAAATTACCAAAAAATGACCAATCTTTTCTCATTGCAGCATTATAAAGTGATAGGAACAAGCGGTCTAATGCACAGAGAAAAAAGAATTAGTTGGATCTACTAAAAATTACTTGCGAGGTCGCGAATAATTATTTATTTATATCGATTAGATCTTTTTTCACATTAATTAGATATTTCTTCCTTGCAGTCGCATGCTATTCCATATAGGTAATTGTAAGGAAGAAATATCAAATTGATGTATTGGTAACAATGTACCTATGTACATTTCATTGGTAATAATTACTTGCGACCCTAAAAATAATGTTCAACAGATCTAATTAATTCTTTTTCTCTGGGTGGTGTTTGTAATAAATTCGGTGAAGTTTTGAGGAAATAATATTTAAAGAAAATGATTGAGATTTGTAATCTAAATAATCTGTTTTCATAAGGACACATCAAAGTTGTGTGGTATGAAAGATAACAAATTTTTTCACTTTTTAACGAATAAATATCTTAACCCTTAACCCCGGTAATATATGGTCTATCAGGCCCCAACGCCCATTATCAGCTGTGTTCTAAATTTTCATGTTACCGGTTAAGGGTTAACAAACCTTTTCCTATACTACGAGAAACACGCGCAACGATACCGACGGCTTATTACGCGCCATCATAACGATTTACAGAATCCAGGTACTGATAGCTTGACCATTTAAACACTGCGAAGTCATACGAATTGTTGCAACGTTTTAGGGGCGGGAAAGTATCGTGAAATTATTTAACAAATCAACAGACGAAATCTTATAAATAATTACTTTTAGGGCCGGTTTTACCGACAAGTATAAACGCGGTATAGCGCTATACTGAGAATACCCATAAGGCTTATTGCTGGTTATTCTCAGTATGGCGCTATACCGCGTTTATACCGTGTTGGTAAAACCGGCCCTTAATGACTTAAAAATAAAAATGACCTTTTACTGACTGCATTGAAAAAAATGACCAATCATTAAAAAAAATTACCAAATGGGAGCCCTGTACTTACGAAATATTTCGTTGGAATCTTTTCATCGGATGATTTCTCCGAGTTTCATTCATTCGATTTGTTCACGGTGTACGTCGCAGTTACATTTCTCCACATCTGCGCACGCATAGGTGAGATACATATATTGTTACATATATGTATACGTGTAATTCAAAGTAAGCGAGACATCCGCGGTAGGATTTTCGTAGTCGGCACGTTCGCGATGAAGTTAGGTCGCGGGTAGTAGTTTCTATTCAAGGGATCGTCTTCTCAAAGAGGACTCTCGACTTGGCCGCGTACGTGTGGCGTGCAGATACGCGAATGTGGGAGTGGCTTACAATTCGTATATTCGCGAGGGGACGGCTGCGCTCGCTGTACGCGTTGATAACGTAAGCGTAAACGCGTGAACTGCTCGCTTTGCAGTCTTCGCCTCCGGCTGCATGCGCCCGTATATGCGCACGCCGCGGCGCCGGTACCGAAACTGCGCGCGTATTAACTGGGGCGAGTTACGGGGTCGGTCGATCTCCGGCCGTGCCGAATCGCGATCGCTCATCGGCTCCTCGAAAGTCGCGAGAGCGCCGTTGTGAAGCCATTCGCGTGTGCAAATTGTATTTTGTCGAGTCTTCCCTTTTGTTCAAGGTTTCGCGGTGGGAGAAATCGATCGACACGGTCTTAAGGGCCCTCTGTCAACATCATTGCGGTTGGCACTATTAAAAAAAGTACGGGAAAAGTTCTCAGTTAATTTCCAATGATTTCTACGCGGCAAAATAATTTTTAAACAGTTCGGTGTGATTTTTTACAGGTCGGAAATAGATTTTCATAAAGTATTATGAATAAAAATGTATTAATTGATTATTAAAATTGGAGCAGATAACTGTCATGATTGAGAATGTTTGAAATCGATTTGACAGCCATCAAAATCTTCAGCTGGATCAGACATATTGTGTACTTACGGAAAATGCGATATTTATTTGGAAACACACCAAGTGTTTCTAAATAAATATTGTTCAATTCAATTAAATGTTGCTTCATTCAACTAAACAGTAGCTATTCGAATAAAATATTCGTTTAAAATTAAATTTATCAGTCGAATCAAACCATTGCACTATTTGAGATTTTTCTTAGCGTAGGTAGTCGTAAAAACGAGATCAGTGAAAATTAAATGAAAATTAGAAAGCGGTACACGCACCGCTCGATAATACAGGTCGTACACGTAAAACGAAGTTTACCCCTTAAGAGCCGTGAGCGGGAAAAGTTACAAGAGCATTTTGTATTGCATCCACCGTGAAATTATGTAGCTTGACAACATCGAAGCTCTGGATGACTAGACTTAGCCCGACTTAGTTTCTCACCTCATGAACATGTACGATATACACCGAGAGGAGATGCTCTTGCTCGCTGGGTGTAAACGCCCGGAAGGCGAAAAGTTAATCCAGGTAATGTTGAGGCAGAGTAGTCGGGCGTCGGTGTAGTCTTATTCATGGACGGCACTGTGGCTGAATCTATAAGTCAGGCATCACGCAATATTAACGGAATTTCTGTACACAATTATTTCCACGTAACAGCTAAATAGCCACGAAAGAGAACGATAGTTTCATATCATTTCATAGTCCACGCGAAGAAGAATGAAGTTGAGATGACGAGCATTGGCTGTCCGAATTCCGGCACTGTATGCCTTTTGTACGACATTACGTATAGGTACTTTGTATGGCACTAGAGTGACAACTAAAAATTATGAAAAATATTGCCATACAGAAAACATTTTATTCTCTGCGTACAGCAAACATTAATCTAATGTGGTATATATTAAGATAATTTATGTGTGTGGTATTTTGCAATACAGCCTTTGTGACTTTGTCTACAATACAGCCATTGGCATTCTTTATAATATAGCTAATTAGCATTTTTTTATAATATCGCTATATGATAGTTTTACAATACAGCCATTGTTATTTAATACAGTACAACCTTCTGAATTATCTGAAAATATACGATATTCTATTAAAACTTGCTATACGTGGAGAATGAAATGCTATTCCGAATGGCAATATTTTTTCGAGTTTTGAGTTGTCACTACAGTGCCATACAAAGCGCACACGTTTCAATTTCATTCTCCTCCCTGTACGTTCGCTTTAATTTTCATAAAAGTATCGAGCCACGTGATGATGTCTACCGATCACTGCATAATGACTGTAATGAGTCCTAGTAATGAGTATTCACCAGAGACACATTTCCCGGCTACACCGTTCCGCACTGCATGCGAGAGGCGATCAAGGGGAGAGAGTAGTACCTTGTGTCACGCCGCTGTTATGCCGTGAAACGAGATATTCATTACTACCTCGTGCGCGAATAATCACCTCGGTAGGTACACGCGCTCCGTGCAGTTACGCGAGACTGGTAGCTGATGCGATATCAGCATTAAGATGCATGCGAATTCCGTGTGCACCCGTCACACGAGCCGGCGTTAAGCCGTTCGAGACGATGAACGAGGCGGGAAGGGTGGAGCGGATGACGGGCGGCTGGGAGGTCGAGGAGGGCTCGGGCGCGGTCGGAGAGAGCGGCAGCGCAGGAGGCACGAGTGATCTCTCTGAATCATAAGAGCGATTTACCGCGCGCTGCTCGCGCTGAATCGCGAGCGGGTGGGACGCGTTGAATGTATCGGCGGTGGTAAGAACGTGGATGGATCCCTGGACCAAGCAAGATCGAAGTGAAGGCGTCGAGTACGCGGGTGATTTACTATCCTCGCTATACGGACGACCGCGGGGGATGGAACGTCTCGCGTCTTCGACGTTTTATACGGTATCCATTCGCGCGAGAGTAACGCAACACGGCCCCGATTTTCGAAGTAGATTAATATCTATCGATCCGACACTCCTCTCTCTCTCTCTGCCTATCGTCTCGCTTGCAGACTCTCGGCGAGATCGAGAGTAAAAAATAGGTACACCCCGAGACGTCATCACGATACCACGTCCATCTCTCACGCGGTCATGCCGCGCGCCCCTAACTAGCTCTCGAGTAAATGTGTAGACTGCTTTAACAATATTTGCATTGGAATAACATCATCTCCGCGGTTTCCGCGCGCTTGGCGCCGGGTTTATATCAGCGACGAGCTTCTCCGCGCCTCCTTCGCTGTAACGTCGGACGCTTACATCATCGCGAATAATACGAGGGCCGGCGAATTGGCTTCGCCCCGAACTCTCCGTCCAAAAGGGCTCAGAGTATGTAATATCAGGTCGACGTCTAACCAACCAGTCAGCCCAGCGAGACTTGACGCGAAAGTGAATGAGCCAGCTCAAACAATACAGGAGAGAAGGGGGAGGTGTAACGCGCACCGTTGAATCGAACGAACACGAGGAGGCCTCGATACCTCGGATGCTCTCGAGTACACGTCGAGAATCCGAGACCTCTTTCTGTCCCTTTCACTCCGTCTCCCTGTCTCCCGTCGGATTTCCACTCTGCCCAGCCCACGCTTTAGAGTGTTCCGACTGTTCACTCGATGTCGCTAATATACTTACCCATCCGGACTCGCCACGTTTCGAGCGCATAACGGGGAAAATCGATATCCGCGCTGAGAATCGAGCTATGTGTTGTAACTCACGCGAGCGCATTTACTTTAACAGCGAAACAGCTCCCAAGGCGGGGGCGGGGTCCAACCGACCGGCGCGTCGCGTCGATCGCACAATCGTCGCCGTGGGAGAACGCGGCGATGTGGTTCAGTGGTCGGGATGGGTAGGGTCATTTTTTCAAGTGTCGCCAAGTGTCCATCTCCTCTGTTGACATGGGCGCGAGGTAATTGACGCGGATATTGAAACCGCGATGAGTGGATCGAGTCGTTGCACACTGAGCGCATCTGTGAAACAATGTCAACGCACCCACAGGGTGGCCACTCAATGTCGCTCACAAAAATCCTTGACTTTCCACGGTTTCTCTGACTGAGGTCACTAATTTTCCCTGACTTTTTAATTCACTAAATGTGAAGCAACAATTGAAATACGGCAATAATATAGTTCACATACACACTGGATCAGAAATGCTGTCCTAAAAGTAGATTGAAATAAAAATAGGGAGGAATGGTTAGATAGGATTCAAAATTCTAAGAGAATTGGAGAAGGAAGGTAAATTGTTGAGCAAGTATCAGTAGCGGCGATACAAAATTCATTTCAGCCCTTTCAGATGGTAAGTTTGAGAAATGAGGTCTTAAATAAATGCTTACGTGTTTGTCTTAATAGGAATATTTCATATTTTGTAACAATAATCTCGGGTGAAGGATAAAATTGGCATGCCAAAATTATTATACATGTATACTGAATAATCCTGAAATCTATTGCTATGTTATCAGTTATCACTTATCACGCAAGCGTTTATTTGAATGATATGAGTATGAAAACAATATAAATGCACAGTTGACTGTACATTACACATAAATTGTAAGTTTAAAATACATGGGTACATTTTTTCTATATTTCAGTACCTAGCTTATTACTGCTCGGGATTAGGTTAATGTGATATAAAATTTGGAGTCGAAGTTACTACAAATTTTACACAAAATAATCGAAGAGAAGAATCTACAAAACCCTCTAGATCTATTAAAAATTCCCTGGCATTTCCCGGCTTTTCCGATTTTCCAGTTGAGTGGCCACCATGGCTCAGGAAAACGATTTATCGCTGTTACACATAAATTTTGTCACCGCAACAAAAGTTTTATTAATATAGTGATAAACAATTCATGTGTTGACGTAACGAAAATTTATTTTATGTTGTCAAACTGATTTGCTGTACACCTGCGGCCAATGATTCTGATCGATCCGCTTTAGATGACTCGATAGAGAGTGCCGTCATTCGATTTTCTGTAGTAGGAATAAATTATTTGTTTTCCTAATGGTTCGACACTGCTGTACCAATTATTCCGGCTAAAAAATGAGCGTTTGTTGTAACGACGCATTATTCTTCTGAACACCGAATGCTTCAAACTATTCGCATTTTCTACGATTCAGTGTCGAGTGTCCAATTATTAGCAGTACATTCGATGTCGATCGGTTGACATCCGGTATTTATCAACGATCATATCATGATCGAATATTTCATGAGTCATCAACGATCGGTATTTCCGCCGAACGCGAACTACGGCATACAATTTAATACGAATCGCCAATATTTTTCGTAAATGCGAATACGGAAAGTATATTCGAATATTCTACGATTCAGTGTCGAGCATCTAATCATCAGCAGAACACTTGATGCCGATGATCATATATCATGATCGAACGCTTCACGAGTCATCAACGATCGGTCTTTCCGCCGAATGCGAATTACACCCGACAATTTAATACGGATCGCAGCTCGCGTCCGATAGACACAATGGCTGCGCAGCGGAACGATAGTCGATTGCTCAATGGCCAAATGTTCGATATGAACCAGTGACCATTGTACGCTCTCGGTCGACGAAGCAGTGACGAGTGCAATTTCTGCCGAAGACAGATACGCGACGGGTGAAATATAGGTCAAATATCCGCGCATCTACCTACACGCGCAGATACTTACTCGAAGAGTTAATCATTAGCGAGGCGATCATTGGAGGCGCCGAAGGGGGAAGGGTTGTACGACGTATACGCGAGTGTGTCGAGTCCTTCACACCTTTAAGTGATTTTCGCGACACACGAGGGGAGACGATGATTAATCGATCCCCTCTCATACAGCTTCACCGTGTTCTCGGTTCTCGTCGGCTTTTCACGCGCTACGACGGAGTCGCAGTCGCGGGGCTCTATTAAAGATAAGAGTAACAGACCCCTGGTCTATCCCGCGGAAGGAAAGGTGTAGTGCGAGCTGCATCCACGCCCGGACGACTCTCGGTCGAATTTGTTCGGGGAACGATCGCTTTAATAATCGCGCGCCCAAGAAAACAAAAAGAAAGGAGAACTCGGATTTCTCTGTTATTTCACCGTCGAGCATCTTTCGCCTCGCTGAGAAAATTAGCCGCGAGGTACGCGAGGCGGAAAGTGAATTTCCGCGCGGCGTTTCTCGAGAGCCCGACGGAGCCTACGTCTCGCAATTAGCGATGTGTTCGATAGTTAATTTCTCGGCGTGTTTTTGAATCCCGTGATTTACGTCGGTAACGCGGAAGTGAGTGAAAAAAAAAAAAAAAAAAAATTCAATTAGCCAGAGATCATTTTTCATCGGGCGCAATTAATATCCCTCGGTACTCGCAATCGGGTGGATATAGGGTACACGCCGCTGCACGTTCCCGATCGATATAGCGGGTACCTCGCTGCGGTCGCTGATTAGAGTATCGCGATTATACGTTACGGCGAATCGATCGCGGGGGATTCGCACGCTGCTCGCTCGAGGAATCGTGCGCTCGCGCTCCCTTCCGTCGAGGGGAGGATATCGTACTCATTGTGCAAACTTCGTCCGCGGCCAACGACTTGACGCACACCTGCGAATTTCCCATAAAAACTTCGTAAAAACTTTGCCATCGGCCCGAGCCACACCTACAAACTTCAGGCGCCGCGTCGCTCTTTCGGGGAGAAGAAACGATCTATGTACACCCGCGCCGGGGGTTTCGACGCGGACGAGGAGCGTTAAAATCACTGAGCGCGATTCGACCGACCCGCGAATTTGGGAGATCCGATCTCAGCGGCAGCGGCACGCGAAGAAACTCGATGATACGTCGATTTTTCTATGGCTTCTCCACGCGTTGGACACGCGCGATGAATGCGCGCTTAAGCGCGTCGTTCGCGCATGAAGTCTGCGTCGGGAGGTGACTCGTATACATATCCACTGTCCTGTCCGTGTAAAGCAATTGTGCCAGTCCGATGATGGACGCAGCTTAATTACAATAGCAATTAATACCGATACCTTACACGTGCGAGCGCGTGGTCGTAGAATTACCGCAATTATTACCGTTCGATGTTGCATTGTTACGGGGCAAGGGTAGGCGAACAACCGTGCATTGGGTAAATAAGGCATGTTATCGCTTGCTGCAATTATTTCGATTATTTTGATTCGAGTCTTACAAAATTCAAGTGCAGGATCACTTGAAAAAATTTCTATTAAAGTTAATACAATCGTAGGTATTTAAAATTTGTATAAAATATGTGATTATGAAAGTTAATATACTCGGTTATGAAATTTATATTCAATTTAATATATTTCCATATTAATCCGCGGAGTGTCATCTCCCTATATGGTAGTCTCCTTAAGTAGCGGTAAATCCGTAAAAACGGGGGTCTGCTATGGGCTGCTATACATCCAGGCCCCCGGAGGATTAAATTTAACAAATATTTAACACAATTTCACAAGAGAGTATCTATATTAATTTTTATAATTATACGTATTGGAAAAATGCTTTATATAAAAGTATATTAAAAATGCAAATTTTTCTTAGAACAATTCAGTATGTTTAGAAATCCATTTCAAGGGATTTTCAATGCAGCGCACATCGAAATTTTGCTGCTTTCCATATTATTTTACATGAAATATTCATTGCCTTCTTAACCCATGCACCATGTTAATACATCGCTGTAATAATACAGGTTTGTACGTTATAGTCCCACTTGTGCGGATTGTTTTCTTAACCCGGAAATTCTCGGACTCTCTCTATCTCTGTGAACATTAAGCTCACGCAACGAAGATGTGTGTTTGGAGCTCGTGGAAGAGACGATAAACTACACTAGAATTCTCCGAAGTTAATAGAGATGCTACCCTATAATGCGCTGGACGTAGTAATTACGCGAAGAGGTGAAGTACGCGACGTTAAAATACGAGTAGTCGAACCATATGGACACTTCTCTAAATTACAGTCGTACGCTCTGAGAGGTCGTCACTTTGGAAGTTGTTAAAAGTGGAACGGCTATAATTCGGAGCGATATAATTATGTACGTAATGTCTGTTTATTTAAGAGCTATCGACTCGGCGAATTTTTCAATATTTTCGAATGGGCTCAAATCAGCCTGTCGAATGATATGAGGTAACGATGGAGAAGCAAGCATGGCATCGCTCATTTCTTTCACGTTAGCGAGGCTTCATTTGTTATCGCGTGGAATGCGTTCACGAGCGAGTTGTTAATATGAAGAGTGAAAATTCCAAACGTTCTAAGTGCCAATTTCTTCAAAATTGAGATTATTTCATAAATAAGTTCTATGTGCCATCGCCAACAGCCCCAATAACGTTTTTCAGTGCCAAACCCTTTTAAATGTGGCCTGTGGCATTTTAAATATAGATGGCGCTGGTCTAAGGGTGGGACATTGTGATTTTCCAAACGTTCTATGTGCCATAGCTTATCAGCTAAAGTTACGGGGAAACCCTTCTACGTAGTTCATTCGAACTTTTTGGACTTAAAAAACACCTACGACTCTGTATTAAAAATAAATTTTCCAATATTAAAGTCCACTATGATAAAAGTTTCCAAAGATCATGCAGGTATTATCCAGTATAAAGCCACATACAGTGGCCACCCAGTGACATAGAGGTTTGGAAACGTGTCAATGTACTAAGAAAAGGAGCTAACCCTGAAGATACTGCAAAAGTTTTTATATCCTTGATTCATAAGCCAGTCCTGTCGGAAGGCAAGAAACAAAGATTTGTCAGCTATGTTTGATTTTTTGCCAGAGACTGCTAAAGACTATTACCAGAATATTCTAAATGATTAAAATATGTTAATTTTGTTTATTAAAAGTAATAATTTAGGTTAGTCATGTTCTATGTATTAATATAGTTTTCATTCAAAGAGTTCTAAGTACCACTGTACATAGAACGTTTCTTCAGTACTCTTTTTTTTGCATATAAGGAGTTTGTTTTTAGTTTTTAATTGCATTAGTTAGGGACAAATATACCCCTATATTACCCATGAAATAAATTTTAATAAAGTTTCTGAGTTAACATTTGCGTTACAGTTTTATTGTTCTCCTGAAAAAAAATAGCAAAAGGCACTTAGAACATTTGGAATTTCCACTCTTCATATATCGCGAAGTGAGGAAGAGATCGTAAATAAACAAAATCCAAAAACAGAATCGTTCGGTTCAGAGGGATCGGATTGTACGATCGACGGTAATTCAATCCAATTATTCGAGAGGACGAAAATGTGTACTTTCCGCTTTAGAATTAAAAAAAAAACAGAGGCAAAGTAATATCGCGTGTCGCTAGCTCGCCGTAAATCCTAAATGCCACTTCCGGAAATTACCCGCCCCTTGTTAAGTAGAACATAACGCTCGTATTTCATTGCCGTAATGCCAAGCGAACGATGAAACCTCTTCGGAAACTATCCACGCGTTTAAGTAGGATGTACGTGTAGGCAATACCCGTCTTCCACAATTGCAGAGACCGAAATTTCCGGGTGGGGTAACATTATCCAGTTGCAAGATCTTCGGTCGCATCCCCCCTTCCGCCGCAGAAACTAACGCGTTACCCAAACATTATTTCCGCTTTTGGCAGATAATGCGTATGTCGGTTAGGAGCGCGCGATCGCACCTCGCGTTCCATTCGCTCACAGGCAGGAAATTAATTGAGAAATGACGAGTTCGTGGGTAGATGATAAAATATGGTTCTTTCCAATGTACACGAAGGTACCTGTCCAAGTAATCGTCGACGTGAATAGTGCCAAGAAAATATATAGGTTAAGAGACAAGTGTTATGTTCATTGAATCGAACGAATCTACGCTTAATTCGATTAGCATTTACTTGATTCAACGACAATATGTTTGACTTAAATAAATATATTCTTGGCCCAATTCATCCATATTAAAAAAATATCATAGATCCCCATAGAAAACTTCTAAAAATCCTATAGAATTCCCATCGGAACGTGTGTTTTTGACACAGCAATTCTCCGGATATCCGCTGATAAAAATCTGAGAGGGATGAATAAGAATGTGTATCTGTAGAAACAAATAAAATCTTGTAGGTAACATTCCATTAGTAATTGCCAGGCCCAGTAATTACGAATAGAAGGGCGTGTACAGGTCTTTATTTTCTTTATGGGATTTGTAAATAAAAATTTGTTTTTGCGGGTACATATAAAATTCGGTATAAATCCCTATTTATCATCTCAGATGTACATAGAATCCTATGAATTCCTGTTCGTCTTTCTCAAACTTTTCTAGCGGATATCTAGAATCTAGAATTGCTGTGACAAAAGCACACCAGATTTCTGTTGAACTTATCTACGGAAATCTACGAGATCTTTTCGACAGGGATGTCGTCGTTCACTTGGATCGGCAAATTATTTTTCTCGGTGTACCCACAGCGGCGAATCCGTTCGTAAATACTCGCACCACCACTCTGTTATCATTTTCCACCGGCGCGTCACCAGATGTCCGAGACACTTTCTAAATCGTATAAACCCCGATCCAACTCGAAACTATGTTATTCTCTCAAGACGTCGCATCCCCGCCGTATGACGGAACGCGTAGATTCCACCGCCACGATATACCTACGGAGTCAAGCGCGCGCGGAGGGAGGCTTCCAATCGAAATGTATAAAAAGATAAGTCGAAAAGACCTTCCGGACCCGCGTGCAACAAATAACCGAACGTGAGGCGTCCGGCGACACGGAGGCGCTGGCTCGTGCTTTGAAAGTAAACCCCGCGCGGGAAACGGAGGTGGAGAAGGAGCCGAGATGGATAGCACGACGCCTCGGCACCGCGAGAGGAAGGAGCCGTGGGTCGAAGCGTTGAATTTGCGCGGGGCTGTCGGAAGAGGGGGAGGGGGAGGGGGAGGGGGGGCGTCCGCTTCCAGGCGCCCCGGCTAATGTTGCGGGGGTCATAATCAAGGTAATGGCAAAACAAAGCGCGTTAGATACATACGCGCAGGACGCTCAGCGCAGGCCGATGTGACGGGCATATATTACGTTAGCGCACACGGGCCACGCGCGCGGCGACTGGTCAAACGCGCGGCACGTGCAACGCGACGAACGTGCGTGCGCGGGTGTGCGCGAGTGGAAACGCGAGTGCCGGACAGAGTACGCGCTACCGTGCCGGCAAGTAATTCGACGTGCGGCGCGAGTACCGTACCCGAGCCGGGAAGTTCCTTCAAATTACACGCCCGCCTGCATATCCCACCTACCGCGTATTGCGGCCACCCATATGGTTACACATACACATTCACACACGCGCGGATACCTTTGTGGCGCCGAGCGCGCGTAGTACCGTCGTACTACCCGAAAGCGATATGAGTACCCTTTCGCGGTTACGCAATATCTCGCGCATTATTGTACGGAGAACGGGTGAATGGCGGACGGTTGCCTTTGAAACGAAGTGGCGACGGGGTAAAGTGAACAGCCTACATATGTACGTAAAACGGGTGCGAAGATTTGGGAGTTTGACAATTTCTTACTCACCAGGTCGTCGAAGCAACGCGCCTGGCTCCCAGATGCCGGAATAATTCGATCGCCGAGTCGAGTTCGAGTCATCAAGGAGTTGTGGTGGTGTTCCGGTGCGTCGGTGTGCGCCACGCTTGCGAGCGGTTCCGCGAAAAGGCTGTGGAAGTGGAAATGACGTTCAGTGCCCAGCATAGATGGGTTCTGCCGTACTTTGAAACTATGTAGACCGAACGCGACGAGCGTCCTTTCATAGTTGCGCGATAACTCGCGCACTGCACGCGGAAATGGAGGGTGGCGGGCGGTTGCCTTTGAAGCGAGGAGGTGACGACGCACCTGCGAGCAACGGATGAAAGCTCGGGAGTTTGAGAATTTCGTGTACAGCTACACCTACTCGACGGGTCATCGAAGTCGTGTACCTGGTATCCGGATTCATCAAGGAGTTATAGAAGCGCATCGGTGCATCGGCGCGCGCCGCATTTACGAGCTCTGCGAAGCGGCAGAAAGTAGAAAAGGTCCTTCGGTCGATAGAACCTTTTTTCTCGTGACTCGACGAAAATATAGTTGACGGGTAAGAGGTATGAAATTTTTAGTTTGACGAGGTACGAGCTCGCTCGTAGTCGTATGAAGACGCGAACTTGGAAACTCTATTGGGGTGTATCTCGCAGCCTGCCTTTATAAGTATTATACATTATTTGTTAGATTGATCTTCTATGTATTAGATATTCATTGTAAGTAGTCCCATTTTTATACTGAAACCTCCCTATCGCGTATAAACGAGGCCTAGCATTTTCTACAACCCCATCGCAGGCTGGCCGTAGATTCAACTATGTTCTCTCGAGAGCAAGGAGAACCCCTCATCCGCGGCTACTCGAAATGTGTAATATCGGCGTCTATACAGGGTGGATACGAGAATGCGAGCCATATGAATTATAATGTATTGAACTCTTTGGAAATATGGCTAAGAAGTTCGACCATTGATTGGTCTCGAGTCTCGACGAGTAGGAGAGCAGTTAATCAGAGATGGATTCGTCGGCAATGAAACTTATACCTAGCTCAGTTGTGAAAAGTTGCCGACGGATATTTCAGCTCATCTATATTTTACCCGTTGGAACCAATCAGTAGTCGAGCTTCTCTCTTGTACAGTCGAATCTCAGTTATCCGAACTAATTGGAACGGAACCATGTTCGGATAATTATTCGATTATAATCAAAAGTTCGGATAATCGAACAAGTACTTATTTTACAGCCTGGGAATAAACAACTGAGTGCATGAGTTTTATACTAAAACACTTTTTTATTCATTCAACAAACATAAAATCACTAGATACAATGTATGTATCATGCAGTATATACTTAACAATTATAGGTGAACAAAGTATCTTGGAGACATCTCGACAAATCATAGTAGATATAACTTAACTTTTGGATAATCGACGTTCGGATAATCAAGGTTCGACTGTACTTCCAAAAAATTCGATACACTGCAATTCCTATGACCCACATTCTCATGTCCACCCTGTGTACATGGTGAACGGGTATACAAGCACGCTTCTTCGTGTAGCGGCTGTGATGTTACGTTCCCCGCGTCTCATATAGGCAAAGACCCGGATGCTATACAAAAGGAAAAGGGAATACGTTCTCGGAAAAAGTTCGTACGGCGACAAAGTGGAAACTTCGTCATACATGTAACGTGGGTTGGGCAGTGTACGTAGTTACCGAAGCATTCACGACTCGACTACCGGTTGCGATCCCGCCACCCCCTCCCACTCGATATCCCCTTAACACTCTTTTCGCGTCTCCCACGCTCGTGTACTCTATTTTTCTCTCATTATCCTTCTCCTCGTCTACACTTCCGACCCGACCACAATGAGGCTACGCGTACACAAAAGGGCCTCTCTGCCAACCTGCGCGTTACCCCTATAATTTCTCCCCCTGTGGAAGGTACACACGCTCGCTCGTCTATACTGCATGTCCGACCAATTGACCCGGTGGATTTAAATCTTTCGTTCCGTCCACCACGTGAACCTGTATAGTTCCTCGTACGACTCCGATAGCCGTTAATCGGAGGTTTATGCATTACTTTACAGCAAACCTGCAGCATTTGAAGGGAAATTAGAAATAATGACGATACATTTGCTCAAAAATAATTAAAATTCAATTCCACGTGAAAAAGTTCCATATGGATTATATTGTATATAGTCCATATATGGATTTGGTCCTGTGTATGTGTGAATTATATATAATTTCTACATAAACCATATATGAATTATATATGGATTTCACAAAAATTTTAAAGAATATATAGGAATATAGGAATCATACATTATATAAACCATAGGTACACTGAACAAAATTTGCTTCATTCAACCATCGGTGCACAGAGAAAAAGAATTAGTTGGATTTACTAAAAATAATTTGGATTTGATTATTTATTTAGATCAATTTTATCTTTTTTCATATTAATTTGATATTTCTTCCTTGAAATCATATACTATTTCACATGATTATAGGAAAGAGATATTTCATTGATGTATTAAAAAATTTCATTGTGTGATACAATTAAATAACTATTACTTGCGACCCCGCAAGTAATTTTCAGTAGATTCATTTAATTCTTTTTCTCTGGGTGCGGTTGAATATGCCGAACCTCACGATGTAATTGTTTCAATACCATAGGACTGTAAGAGCAAATGCATAGAATTGCGGCAACTAATTTGAAGTTCAAACAAGTGAATGTCCGTTTTAAAAAATTACACTGCGAGGTTTGCCGTATTTAACTTCATCGATGGTTGAATGAAGCAAATTGTTTTCAGTATATAGGACTGCATACCTACAAACCATATAGAACTTGTCCGCTTGGGATATTAAACAAACAGAAACCGAACGGCGATTTATGATTATGATTGATTAAAATTATATATTACGTGATTACGAAAATTTTCGCATCACCAGCAGTGGTGATGCGAATCTCGGACAACGAAGCCCGCGTAATCTCCCTCCATCTGACGGACAAATTCCTATTCCCATCACGAGTCACTTCGACTCGAGTGGAACGCAAGCGCGATACCTATGTATATGCACACATGCGCCTGGCTCGTTTCTCTCTTTATTTACCTACACATCCAGTGACGCGTTAAATTCAAGCGCCGCAGCATCAATCGCGAATCTCTCTCTCTCTCTCTCGACGTTGGAATTTTTTTCACGTCCTGGCACCCTGTCCGCCGCGCAACCCGCGCGGGGTGTACCTTGCCGCGGAGTGTGTGGCTTCCATTTGGTGCATTTTGGGATTTTACCTCCCTTCGCATATTCCGCGAACGTTCATGCATGTTTAGCATATTTATTAGTAGATGCGTGATGGTCGGGGTGGGAATCGTAATACGAGTCGTGGGTATGAGGCACACACGTACATATATACGTATACTCCATGGGTATAAGGCACCCTATACAGCCACGTGTCGATCCGCCGTAATCCTCGTTTCTTCGCTTCTTCATATCGGAGTTCTTGCCATGATACGCGCAGTAGCTTTATGGGAGCTTACTGTATTATATAAGTACTTCTAGATGCAGTAACCGGTACGATTCTCGTTCTACGCTTTCAATAAATTGCGTGCATACACCCGTGCAGAGTGCGTATGTGTATATTAGAGGTGTGCAATATTTTATGCAATACTACAGGGAAGCAACAGCCACAGCGCCACCGCAAAACCGTGCAAGCATTGTGTTTGATGTCGCTGATAACGTTGGGAGCGAAGGCTTTTTCTCTCGTTCTTGCACCGCGTGACTGGTGTCGGAGACAGACAGGAAATGACGGTTTATACTGCGCGTAATATGTATGCGCCTGTACATTTCAAGCACGAGTAATCTGTGTAATGAGATTGCGGAGAGGACCGGCGCGATAAATGTTACTGTGTGCACTGTTAAAAATATTTATCTTAATCTCTTTAGGAAAGTACTGAAGATTTCATCAAATACAAACAAGTCTCGAATATCATATAAACTTTCCTTGAAATTGAGAAAAGCGTCGAATAAATTATATGGATACCTGTAAAGCTGTGCTTTGAAGTTAAGAAACGATCGAAATATTACGAGATTGTTATTTGAAATTAAGATAAATACGCGTCCTTTACAATTAAAAGCATAATTTCATAAATTTAAGGTTTTTTGTCTATCTGATATATCTAATATGTAATGTATATTCGTGTATTATCATATCCGAAAATTAAGGAACCTGTTAACCGTGTGCTACAGGTACGCGTAAATCTTTGCGGTTCTTTTTACAGCGCAATGGAGTAATTTTTCTTGGAAAACCTCTGATCATGATGGTTTACGTTAAAATTTATCAATTTCGAAGGAAAAATTGTTTTGCGCTACAATAAAAATGTCGAAAGTACCTATACCACTTTTACCGTATAATCCAGTAAAATTAACTATAACAGTCTTCCTGTACAGGAAGTTATGGATTATTTACCGGAAATGGTACGGCGACGAACATTCTATATATTTCTACGTAATCCATATGTGGTTTTGGTCATATATGAATTATATATGATCTCTAGATTAACCACACAAGGATTATATTATACAAATATTTAAAAAATGGTATATAATCATTATCGTCGTCAGAATATCCACGATATACAAATGAACATACGAGGAGGTGCCCAATCTTCGTTACTTCAAAATCTCACAACACCGTGAAGTTCGATACAGTCGTACGATATGTGAGAAGCGTTGCATGGCGATCAAGCGCATCAAGCAATCCAGAGATGGCTTGACTACGCGCGCACGCTTCGCCTGCACTTGCGCAGACTCGCTCAAGATTATTATTCATTTGACGTGAACTCCCCACCACGCGTCTAACTATATATACGTATCATCGATCGCGCGCGGCAAGCGTGAGCGCTCGCTAATAAAGTCACGTCCACAGGCAGTTTGGTTTATTGAGTGAAGCGGGGCGAAGGGGTATGGGACGGGGGAGTCGAAAGAAGGGTCGCGGTAGAATCTACACGACCGCAGATTCGTCTTCCGCGCTATTGTCTCTAACGTTTCACCTTCCGCCCTCTCGGTCTCCCCCTCGTCGCTCTGCGATTCGGTCCTCGCTTCACCGTTATCAATTCCTCTCGACCGACCGCCTCCCTCTCACCCGTATCCACGACGCGTTTAGCGTCGTTCTCGCTCGGCTATTAAGTCGACAATAGGCTTCGCCGATCGGCCTCGGTTATCGGTATGATCGAGTGAATGCAGCATCGCGATTCATGGAAAATCGTACCGTGCGTAATAAGAGCCCGTACGAAGCAATACGGTTAATTCGCGTACGCGACGTCTCGTATGGTGATATGCCGATGTTCGTTATTATTATTATATACCACGTGTATACCATGGGTGCGGAGAGGATAGAGACGACCTCGAAGTCGAGGTAATCGAAACGAGAATAGAACCCGTTAATTGGCTTAATTTACCAGCGGCGTCGTATGTTCGTACGTGTAGATGACACGGTACATGTTCGAGCATCGCTTTCGATGGGTGCTGATTCAATGGGGGATATAACTACGTACGCGCGCGTGTTAAACATGGTAGGGTGTACGCTTACAAACGTATATACGGTTAACCTCGTCAAACGTTTCTTCCAACCGAGTATGACTCACATTTCGAGGGAGGGTCCGGCTGTCGGTACGTCGGCGTCGTCAAAGGACCACGTTACGCGGGAGAGTACAAGAGTGCAATTAGAAATAGTGTCTTAGGTCCGGTCAGTCGTGACGTTCATGGATAATTACTTCGACGAGTTGAAAGTAATGAACTCTACAAGTACCCCTGGATATAGATGGTAAGGAACTATGGGTATTGGAAAAGATGGGTATTCAAATCCATAGCAACTACATC
This sequence comes from Xiphydria camelus, assembly GCA_963678675.1. Lineage (NCBI taxonomy): Eukaryota > Metazoa > Arthropoda > Insecta > Hymenoptera > Xiphydriidae > Xiphydria > Xiphydria camelus. Next base: position 4,126,371 of record OY783192.1, read on the forward strand.
AAAAAATTTGAAAGTAAAATTTCTTGGATTTTTTTTTTGCAATCTGGAATAACAAATTTTCTTAGAATATGTTAACACAAAGTGAAGAGATAAAGTAATCAAATAATTCCGGAAAATCTTCCACATCTCTCGATTTTTCTTTGTTTCTTTCTACGATCCACAAAATTCCCCGCTAAATTGTTTACGGTATCCCGACTGCTGGATAGCATACCTGTAATAAACCACAGGCACATTCGCGCAAACAAAAAAGCCCGACTCGCATTAGCATTCGCGATTTTCACGTGACAAGATAGAACGCTGAGCTTTTTTCACCCCCATCGCTGCCGCCAACCCGAATATAGAATTCGGGACGAACGTCGATAGCAGCGATCGTCCGGGCGATCGTTAGAGACCTTATTAAACCTGAGAATCGGGTCACCGCCCCACCGGGACGCGACGGTGCTTCGAGGATCCGCCGACTGCAATTTGTCAGGGTCAGAGGCACGAATAAAAATGGAAGCTTTGGAAAGCTCGAGCCTTGAAAGCTCGAGCCTTGAATTCGATGGCGGAGTAATCACATACGAATCGCACCCTCGCCGAGCCCGGCTTCCATTCTTCCCGTTGCCCTTGGCTTTGTGACTTCGCCCTTTTAGAGACCCCAGACGGTTTATTGAAAGGACAAATTACTTCCATCCGCGCAAATGACACATCGGTTGATCCGCGATCACTTGCCAGACCTCTATTATCCGCATCTCGGCGACACGGGTGAAACTCATTTGAAACATAAGTCGGATTATATACCGCAAGCATCGAAGTGCAACAAAACATTCTATAATATAAAATCGCCTTTGCTCGACATCGAAGTGTAAAAATAAGCTTTTATAAGTGTAGTGCGGTTATATGAACACAGGGTAGATAAGTAGGTGAGAGTAGTCGAATTTGGACCGGTGCCTGTTTTGGACCACCTCTATACAGTGTGTTCTCCCTAACTTTATCACTTTGTAACTTTTGCTTCGCCTGAATGTTCGATCGGTGAATGCCGGGGAATCGTTCTCCCACTATTTTCTCTACATTGACAAGAGAAATTTTATACTTAGATTGTACGGCAATGCTAGTAGTTTATTACTATAAGAATACGTTTTAGTTACCTTAGCAATACGTATTTCTATTTCAGCTATACGTATGTATAATTATTTCAGCTATACGTATAGTTATTTCAGCTATACGAATAGTTATTCCAGCTACACGTATAATTATTTCAGCTATATGTATAGTTATTTCAATTATACGTATAGAGTTATTTCAGCAACACGTATTGCTATCATAGCTGTACTTATTACTATGTGACTTATAAATTTATCTGAGTGTGCGCATTGATACGCGATCTCTCTCTCTCTCTCTCACTTACTTAGTTATTTACTTATTTATTTACTTACTTATTTGCGTTTCTCTACTTTTTAATCTTAATTTTTCTTGTATCTTTCTTTGTGAGCTCTTAGAGGACTTGCTCTAGAGCATAATAAACGCTTCTTCTTCTTCTTCTTCTCTTTAGACTGCCCTTTTATCCAGAGTGAGAGCATTCTGTGAAGCCCCAAGTGCGAAAAGTTAGTAAGATAGTACTGCATATCCAAAACTGTTACTGCCCTACCAGCTAAAAATCTGGCCGTCAAAACTAATAAAAAATATGCATCATCCAATTCCAAGTATTAATGAGCATATGATGTCTCTGACTAACCAAACGCCGCAAAATATATCTACTGTTCTAGATTCAGAGGTGGAGCTAAGCGCCCCGGTCCGAATTCAGCGACTCTCCTTTATACCACGGCGATTGAAGGAGTTAATGCCGAGCTCGAAGTGTTCCAAACTACTCGTAAATTACACGCGAACTTCTGCAATATCGTGCCAATTAATTAATGGTAGTCACAGAATAAGAATTCGACATTTTTGGCGGGTCACGGGATTGAATAGCGGATCAAAGCTCGTCGGATTTCGTTTGCCGAATAGGTCGAAAGGTCGTCGGGCACGCGCGCGATTTATCGTACTCCAGTGGTGGTAATGCGATAATTAGATTTCCAGTCTCCGCGAATCTTAGGCTTTCGTGATGTGCGGGTGTGTTTTATATTATACCTCGTTGTTATACATACATTATATATGCGCCTTTTAATAGCCGCGGGGCCGTATCCCTCAACGCGCTGGTAATATCGTCGTCTCCCGTAATCTCGCATCTTCGGGAATAAAAAAAACTTCTATAGAGAACGCGTGAAGCTTGACGCGGTAAAAAAGCCACTGGCCGAGACGCGGTATAAGAGCTTATCGGGCTAAACTTTCGACGTCGTAAGTTCGTATAACGACGGGTTCGACGATCGACGCCCACCATCGGCGTGAATTTATCGATGAATAGGTCCGGGATTTAAGCGTAGGGGGAAAAAATGTTGTCGTTCGCACGCCAATGCGTAGATAGGATAATACTTTTTTGCTACCTTCACGGAACGCGAATAAGTTTGCAAATTGATTTTCCTCACTCATGCTCATTTCGAGGCCTTTTCCAGCCTATTTTTAGACCGTAAGATGGCGTTTTTCCTGCGTGACATCGACCGGGAGTCCGCAGACTGTTAAAAGATTGCTTAGTCTGAAGTGGGTCCTTTTTCCAAACTGTTAAACGCAACGTGAAATGAGCCGTGTATACTTCTGTTTGTTTTGTTTTGAGAAATGGGCATTCGTGAGAAAATATAGGTAGTATATGTCATTCGCGGCGGAAATCCTCGGATTTAAGACTGTGTTTAGGTCGTAGCATGAGGCACGGTGAGAGTATGAGGCTCGCCTTCGCCTCGTCCCCTCACCATGCCTCGTGTTACGACCTAATTAAACACAGTCTGAAAAAACCTCGGATTTCCGCCTAATGACATAAGATACTATTACAGGCGGAAAACAGCGAAGACTACCGCGTCTATTTTTCGTCCCATCGAAAACAGTTGGCTGTGCGGCATTAGTAATACTTTTTATAGAGTGCAATATGCATTTTAATAAATACTATCAGGAATAATTTATGGATGATTTCATTAAAATTCCTGATTAGACAATACTTCTACTCGATGTACACCTGCGACCAATGATGCTGATCGACCCGCTTTCGGTGACGGTACTCTATCGAGTCGACCGCAGCTGAACGGTTCGAGCGAATCTTACACTGAAAGAAAAAGTGGTACATTTTCATTTAAATCTCCATTTACGGGTGGAGGAATGCAGAATTAGTTACTCCGACTAATAAATTTGGTTATAACGATTAACGGCTACTTGAAGGAAACAGGCTATAGCTCATTCGAGTCAATTGAAGAGTCCAGGGGAAAAACCTCGTCATCGACATTTTGGGGTGAAACAGGTTCGAAGTGGTTTCTAAAGGATTTTGAGGCGTAGAATCCGATGATGCAATCGGATTTGGAGAATAACTCTGTCATCTCATCGTTAGGTATAGTTGAATATTAGCTGTACTGCAGAAGAACCCTACAGCTTTAAAACTCATTTTCCTCGAAATCAGTTTTGAGTCGATGACGGGGTTTTTCCCCTGGACTCGTCAATTATTAGTCTAGATAACTGGATCTGCATTCCCCCATCCGTAACCGCCGATTTAGTCAAATCTACTACATTTTCTCTCAGTGCATTATTTTGCCATGAGAGAGTTAAGCCTGATTGGTCCTTGTGATGGCAAAACAAGAAGATCCGCTCGTACCGTTCAGCTACGGTCACTCGATAAAATACCGTCATCCAAAGCGGGTCGATCACGATACGATCACCGGCCGCAGGTGTACATTCTGTAAAACGATCGACACTGACCATTCCGATGCTTCGGTACATCGAATATGGATGTAGAACAGGCTAAACCGTACTTCGAATCTCGTTCTTCTCTTTTATAGCTACAGAGTAAAGTACACATCGAAGAATAACGAAGAACGAAGACATTTTAAAACTCGTCGGAAAGAAAATGCAAATCGTTCTTCCACTTGGTTAGCTGAATACATTCGATCTTGGCTCGAGCAGCTATCTATTCCGATAAGCGTACCGGGCTATACGCGAATAACTAACTACCCGAGCCGAGATCGAGTACATTCAGCTAATCAAATGGGAGAAAATACTAGAGTGTCTCAGGATGAGCTGTACACACGATCCGCTTGGTAAATTAAATATTCGTCCGAGGGGTAATTAAACGCAGGCAATTAGACCTAACAAATGGTTCGCGGTTGTCTGGCTTCAGAAGTATCATCTGTCGTTGGGGTCGGGAAGCCGTAGCTGCACTCCTCCCACCTCCGCCCATCCCCCGTCATTCGCTCTTTGCCGATGACAGCGACTTATCGAGCCTGTCAGCACCTCGTTACATTTGATACGGTAATTAATGCTACGTTATATACGCGCGTATTAATCAATCGCGAATACACGACGCACTATATGACCTTGAATATTTACCATACGCGCGCGTTACTTCAAGAGACAAACCGAACTCTAGTGTCACATCGATCAAGTGGATTTACGAGAAGCGCGCGGAACGCACAGCCGTAAACGAGGGACGCGTCGCGTTTCCGTGACTTCGATTTTCCTTTCGCTCCGCGAAGCCCGGCCGTTTTTTATAGTCGCTGCGACACGCCTTACGGCAGATTCCACTTCCGGCTCCGTTTCCTCACGCGCGAATGCGTGGATGTGGCGTTCGGTTCTGCGTATCGTCGAGAAAAGATACCGTTCGTCGTTACGGCGCGCTCGTTACAATTTATCGGGACCGAATCTCCTGTTAGAGCCTTGTGAAGTTACGTCGGACTCAACATGACGGTGAGATCTCGCGATATCGAGAAAAATTTCCATGTTCCTCTGTATTCGAAGAACGGATCTCGCAGGGCGGGAATTATTCGCAAGAGTGTTGACTTTTCTCGGAGGCTGCTAATCGCATTACGCGCGCTTCACTTCCGGCGAATCGACGGAGGCGGCGGTGAGGCGCGGCGGGATTCGCGCTGCTACACTCAGAGAAAAACCTGTGGTTGAAAGAACTGTAATTTCACTAGAAGACGTGGTCGATTTTGGTGCCAATCACGATTTCGTAGTTGTTCTAAATATTAAGAATCTGGTTGTAGTAAAAAGAGATAAGGATTACTGCGACCAGGTCAACTTGGAGCATGGTCGATAGATGTCCCCAACCTTTTTTTATATATTATATAGTTAACACAACTATACAGTAATATTATTGATACTTTTGTGGTTAATCAAACCATGGTCCATGGCTATCATGAACTACAATCTTATTATTACTATAATCGTGCAACAAATTTCAATTCGACTGCATTCATGGTCCGTCACATTGTAAATATGGTACTAGCAACCAGGAAAATTCAATCTTGCGATTATGGTTGATTTTACTACTCACTTTTCTCTTAGTGTACTTTTGCGCGGGATGGGCAGGCTGCACATGTACGCGCGGTAGTTATCGCCGCGGGCGACGCGATAACGAGACCCGTGTCATTAACGATCTCGACTCAACGGATAATGCTTTAATTAGATTGTTCTCGGAAACCAGGTAATTGAGGTAAAGAACGGCAGGTGTTAAGTGTTCGGAAGATAGGAATCTCGACGAGAGAGGCGAGAGAAGACTGCCGTGATGCGCTTGGATCGCGTCGCTTTACTTCCGAATGCGAAGTCGTATCTATACGCTTTTTACACTGAGAGAAAAATCTGGCTGAAAAAACCATAATTTAACCAGAGATCATTGTCGATTTTGGCCTGAACTATAATTTTATAGGTAGTTATTTCGACTGTATTCATGGTCCGTTTAATCCTAAATATGCTACTAGCAACTACACAGAGAAAAAGAATTAGTTGAATCTACTGAAAATTACTTGCGGGGCCGAAAGTAATTATTAATTCATATCAATGAAATTTTTGTTCATACATGTGAATGAAATGTCTCTTCCTTGCAGTCATGTGGAATAAATAGTACGTGATTGCGAGGAAGAAATATTTAATTAATATGAAAAAATATGTAATTGATGTAAATAAATAATAACTTGCGACCCCGCAAGTAATTTTAGTAGAGATCCAACTAATTTTTTTTCTCCGTCTAGGAAAATTCAACCTTGCGATTATGGTTGATTTTACTACTTACTTATTTTCACTGTAGCGTACCTTCGCAAACGTAATCTTTGTTTGAATTGCGAGTGTACACGGAAAGACTGATATCAGTAAATTTGATTGTATTTATGATAAAAAAGAGGTGCACATAAGGGTTTTCGGATGTTTCTGCTGTGTGCGTAAGAATAATATTTTTCCTTAGATGCTAGTAGTAAATCGTAATGTAAACTGTCACGAGATTTAATGTTTTCAAAAGAAAAATTACTGTACCACACTGCGCAAAATCATTCGAAAACTCTCATGTGTACCACTTTTATTGTAAATAAAGTAAAATTTACCGGTGTCAGTCTTTCCATACAAATGTAGAGAATTTACATCCAGTCTTGCCAAGGAACTCAATTTGGTGGAGCTGCTTTTCATATACACGCAATACACATTCACGCGCTTAATGTCGTGCATGGAAAATACATTACAAGCATAATATAGAAAACGTATTTCGACCGATCATCACATACCAACGCGATACGAGCAAGATCCGGTCTTCCTATCGTCAATTATTATTTACGCGTAATGAACAATTTCGTATATCTTTTCATGTCCTCGTATGTATTATGTCAGATACCCCGGCACGTATCTACATACTCTGGGTCAGAGAGATTATTCAACACGTAAGACGATTCCGGATTGGCCTCCGGCTTTCCATTGCTCGTCGTAACGACCAAGGGCCAACCCAAGAGCAGTCTCTCTCCCGGAACTGCCTTACATAATTCGCGCTCACTCCCTGGGGAAGGGCGGGATTATTACGTCCAAGTGCACGGGGGCCTGTATTTCGATTATAATTATTTCGGTGCCTTGGTTTGCGTAATACATTCTTGAAGATTGCATTAAGAGCTGCAAAGAAGTATGAGTGTGCATGAATATAAATCAAACATGTATATATACTGGATTTTATTACACGCGAGATATGTACCTCCGCGTTACTTTAGCTTTGATCGTCGTAGAAGTCTATCTGATTGTTATACATATGCGTCGTCGCGCAAAGAATACATCATCACCGGCCAAACACGATAAAGTTATCTGCTACATCAGATCCTTCCTTCTCCACTTCTCACACTTCGTTCCTCCTTAACCCCGACGACTGCACGTCGCTGCAGAGTTTACAGTAATAAGGTTTTTCAAACTAGCGCAAATCCTTTCTCCTTTTGCAGTCGCTCAAAGCTCGAGGATTTCCCAAGCGATTTCTGCGCGCACTCGGCAAATATATATGTATATATATTAGACGAAGAGAAAGAGAGAGGGAGAGGCAGGAAAAAAAAGAGAATTGGTACACGATGCCGTAGCCGGCTACTTTAAAATGTATCAAGAGTACCACGGCAGGAAAAGTTTTTCGGGACGGACGCAATGGGAAATCGCGACACGAGTAAAGAACGTATATCGCCGCTGTGTGGGTGCAGGCCGGGCGACGGTATTATATCAAGCCGAGATTGGCATTCCGACGAAGATGAGGAGATATGCCCCTGCCCGCTGTTTTATAATAAAAGAAGATTCAAAAAATATTCCTACGAAGAAAGTTTCATAAAGCCCCCGATTTTGAGAAAGCGTCGCTCCCGAGAGAAATTCTGCTTTTCGAAATCGAGTTCAGCGATGTCGTTCCTAAAAAATCGACGAGTTCCTCGCTCAATAAAAACTACGGTTGTTATTACATGACTACGAGCTGATAATTACAGACGCGTGTTTACATCGTCAATATTGATCGATCAACAGCTTGACCGGAGCTTCGGTCTGAATTATAATATGGAGACGAGCGCGTTTGAAGTAGGCGACCGGTACGGCCATTCGTCGAATAAACGATCTCTCGTGGACCAGCGGTGCGGCCACAATAACAACTTGAAAATCTGCTTCATACATACCGACCGTTATTGCGATGATAGCGATAATCATTGCTTTTATAAGCTAACACCACTAAGCGTAGCCCGTTCATCGCTCATTGGTGAAACGTTCAGCGCCGAACAATTGTCAAGCAACGAGTGTCGAACGTCGCTGAACGCGATTTTACGTTATGAATATGCCTGATATTGCGTTGCACGAAACGTCAAAGCTGACTGATCCAAAAAGTGCAATTGATTCCATGTTCCGCGTTATCGGCTAGCCGTAAGCCAATACATTTTCACTCCGGCCTCTATCCCAAGCGCTATTGATACACGGAGAGAAAGGATTAGTTAAAAATCATGGGAGAATTTCCGAGTCGAAATTTTACCCCTACTTTGATGCTTTTAAAACTTCCTCCTCCTCGGGTGAAACATTGAAGTTTTTAATAGATCACAGCTTACTTTTTACAGTTCGTAACAGTATAAACATCATTTTTTGCGGTAAAATTTGCCACTCTCCCGATGTATATCGGATGTTTACAGGTTTACTCTGTTACGAATTGTAAAAAGTATACAGTGTCTGTTAAAAAATTCAATGTTTCATCTCGAGAAGCCCTGTTATTGGAATTCACTACAAAAATGACTAAGACTTTTTCTCCGTGTATACACTGCAAAAAATAATTTGGTCAATCAAACCAAAATCCTGGAGATCATGACCAAACCGTTTGGTGATGTATAAATCCTCCATCTGTTCGGTTAAATTGATGAATTTTTGATTAGAATAACTAAACGTCTAATTGGAGTAGCTAAACATTTGGTTAGAATGACTAGATATTTGGTTCAACTGACCAGTATTTTGATTAGAATTGACAAAAAACCCGTTTAACTAGATGTGTTTTGTCAATTTAACCTAATTATTTTTCTCAATGTAGGTACCTACAGGCTAAAGTCTACCGCGGCAAATAGCGCTGTTTTTTGGTTTCCTTGTCACTGTATAAGTGAGCAAAACCCCCGTAGGTGTGCGCAATTTCGAAGGTTAACCGTCACTCGGCATTCGCCTTTGTCTTGCGAATAGAGGAGGCTCTCATTGTTCCTCGACGAATGCGCCTTTCTCTACTTTTTCCAGCCCCTGTTAAGCAGTCGCGTAATCGACAGGAGACAAAGTCGTGCGTGCGTGCGTTCGAGTCACTATACGCCACCAAAGGCCTCCCCTTCCGCGTTTCCGATGTAGGTCAGAGCTCGAGAGGAGTGATATACGCGGATACAAATTCATTAGAGATCGATGCGTCCAATTGGATCTGGGCCGAGCAAATTCGAAGCTTGCAGAATAATTTAATGAACGGTTCGAAATCGATAATTGTGTAAGCTGTAACTATCTATTCGTCCTCGTATATTAAATGAAAGAGAAGCGTATGTTCCACTTGCGCTTCGCGACGAAAATTGTAACTCGAACCCCTTCGATAATAACTATTAGACGCAGGAGGGAAACCTAATCACGACTTTTTGAGGAATGGATCACCTACACCGAGAAAAATAATTAGATTAAAATGACAAAACACATCTTGTTAAACGCGCTTAGTTATTCTAACTAAAATACTGGTCAGTTGAACCAAATATCAAGTTATTGTAACCAAGTATTTAGTTATTCTAATCAAACGTCTAGTTATTCTAATAAAAAATAATCAATATAACCAAACAGATGGAGGATCTATATTTAAACGAACAGCTTAATCATCATCTCCAGAATTTTGGTTAAAATGGCCAAGTTATTTTTGTCAGTGTAGAAGTAACAAGCTGCAGCTTCCGATCTAGCAAATGCAACAAACTCTACCGTGAATTAACTCCTTCCTTCCAGCGAGGAGTGCTCAATTTTGATGCGAGACGTGCACGTCTCGCGCTTGCAGCAACGAAACGAGATCGACTCTCTCGACGGAATCGTTAAGGACGACAGGAAAGAGAGGACTCGGAATAGGACCTCAAAGAGGTTCTCGAATCGACGAACGTCGACGATATATGCGATGGCAAAGTGTACCGAAGGGAGCCTGATTGGTTGTAAAGTTCACGACGCTTGGACCGTTACGAGTGAAAGACCGAAGTGGCGCGTCAGTCTCGAGGATGTTTTACGAGCCTCGTCTATTGATTCGAATCGTCTATCATTTCTTTATTTGTAGAGAGTAACAGTTCGCTTTTCCCTGACCACGCGCGCGATAAATTTCCCGCGAATAATCGAATCCACCCCTCCACCCGGCAGTTTTTCGGCTCACCTCTGCGGGTGTCATAAACAGACCACCGAGTCGAGGATGCTCTTGTAATTTATCATTAACGAGAAGGACGCCACATAATCCTTCCGCAGCGGAGAAGCCCCGACGAGGAGGTAATTAGCGCGCAATCTCGTTGACGCGCGGCGTGAAATCTCGACCGAAAGGAAAAAGCTCCGGGAGGGGCGAGGACCGGGGAAGATGTACGCGCGGAGGGATGGTCTCGTCATCGCCGTCGAGAAAGTTACCCAGTTGCAGGCTTCGCGGCGTAAATACGCAAAATGATAAATATACATAATTAGTGAAAAAGGAGAGGGCGAAAGAAAGAGGGGCGCATCGCGCGCGCACTCCCTCCCCGTCCGACTGCGGAGTAGTGAGAATGTAATAGCGCGGGTGTGCCTCGGCTGGTTATTTAAAGCGACATTCACGGGCGAGCCAGGAGCTCCGCCGAGTTTTCGCAGAAATAATATTGTCCCTGTGTAATTAAACGCAACCCCATTTTCCTTTACTCCGCTGTGTCTATATACGACGCGGCGCGATACGGGGTAACGAAGGAAGTCGCTGCACTTGAATAACTCTTCGGTCCCGCAGCGTAGTCTTCGTATCGATTCGCACCCTCTTGCTCTATCGCGGTAGAGAAACATACCGATCGCGCGATATGGCTTGTTACCCTTCTTCTTCTGAGAAACCGAAGAAACGCAATACGCCTCCTCGTGTGTATAGAATGCAACGGAATATTAATATTCGCGATCGATTTCGTTCGTTACACTCCAAAGACCGTTCCGCGAGGGTCAGGTTCATCAGGCGAGAGGAGGAGGCGGCTTATAAAGAGCTTTCCCTCGCGCCGCGTCGACAATCGATATTTCAAAGAAGAGCAAAAACGAAGGGCAGCGGAGACGCCGAAGTAATCTCGAGTGGGAATGTGGTGTAAGCGACGGGGTTGGCGCGCGTCGCCGGATCGGGTAGAGAGATCCCGCGGTTGCAGATCGGATCGGATGGCGCGAACTCCTATTTCTGGCGCGACTTCGGTCGGCGCGGCGACATCTCGGGAAGTGCAGCAGTCGACCGGCGATTCGTTTCCGTAGAGGAAGTACGTTCGATTTTCGATTTTGGTTCCGCAAGATTGGATTTCTATCGCGCACACGTTTGTACACTATCTATTTCACCTCTACTGTCATAATACTTGTGAACTGTATACTGAGAGAAATAACCTGGACAATTCGATCAAAATCCTGGTGACCAATAATCACAACCGTTTGGTGAAATGTGGATCCTCTCTCCATCTGTGTTTGGTTAAGTTGATCAATTTTTGGTTGGAATAACTAAGCGTTTAGTTGGAATAACTGAACATTTGGTTGGAATAACTTGATATTTGGTTCACAGTTGACAGATATTTTGGATAGAATAATTAAATTCGCTTAACCAGATGCGTTTTATCATTTTAACCAAGTTATTTTTCTCAGTGCACACACATTTGAAATATTCTTCTATTTCAAATTTTAAAAAAATATGAAGATGACGCATGACGAATAACGCACAAAAAGATGATATAGAACGTCGAGAGTAACGACGATACTTTGTTCGCTGAAATATTTTGACAATCACGGAGTGCCGATCGATCGGAGGGATTCCCGCCGACGAAATTCTACCAAGCCTCGCCTCCCTCCCGCTTCGGGACATTAAAGACAGATGGCCCAATGATTTCTCGAAAGTCGGCCGAGCGTTCTGGATCCTCCGGCGAGCAAGTAACAAAGAGCTTGTCAAAGATTCGGTGGTTATTCCCGTTCGTTCATCCGCTCTATTTCCTGCGGAGTATCTCGAGTCTTCGGAAGAGGGGATATTCGTATATCCCGGTTAATCTTCATTCATTCAAACCTTGAAGGCGTGGTTTCGATAGCCACCTCTAATAAATACCCCTTAACTCTCGTGCAAAGCCTTCGCTCCGGAGATCTGATGCCTTTGTTGCGTCGATATGGACTGCGAGCAACTTTCGCAAGCTTACTCCACTGCATTAATTCGCTTGTTCGAAGAGCAGACGCAGTACTTGCTGTTACAGTTTGATCAAAGCGAGTTCTAATGCTGTATTTTAATAGTTCTATAATGAGAAATTTAATTACATAGTATCTACATATATACAGGCTGTCCCGTTCAAGAGGTTCGAATGGGGGGTGTAAGTTAGTTTCGCCAATACAGTCAACTCTCGTTAAAAGGCCGCTCGTTATAAGGCCGCTTTGCTCGAGCGTCACCCCCACCACGGCGCTCGAAAAACGTTTCTATTTTACTCTCGTTATAAGGCCGCTCGTTATTAGTCCGGCGTCACCTCTACCACGGCGCTCTAAACGTTTATGAATGAAACGCTCGCTAATAAACCGGACGAAAAAATAACTAAACATTTTTTTCAAATAATTGTTCAATTTTTTTCAATTAAAAAATGTAATTCTCTTACGTTTAACATATTTATCAGGGCCCGGAACGGCACGGAACGTGTTAAAATCTGCTTCCTCAAGATAGTTTTAGAACGTTTTATTTTATTTCTTAATTTGGGTCAAAGAAGGACCCTAGCCGGCCAAAGTAGCCCGCATTGGCGGTAATATTTTTGTATTAGAACTTTTTTTTTTTCACAGCAATCAAAAATGACATAAATGATGCAGTAACGTTGACCGGTAAATTTTCTAACCTCTAATTTCTCACCTGATGCGTGAACATTGAATTTGATTCACATTTGGTGGCACCTCTGCGATTCCAGGCTTGCCGCGAACGCCAAATACGAAAATTCGTAGCGGACTCTTATCGAGCGAAACGAAAGTAAGAAATCGTTTGAGCGGAGTGGCGCAAGGAGTGGGGGAAGGCCATTTCTCAAAATTCGCCTCTCCTACAGCCCCTGCACCGGCCTCTTAACGAGAGTTGACTGTACTTATACCGCCGATGAATAACAAGATCACAATGATCATTGGGAAAAGTGTTGATTAATTTGAGTGTTGATTAATATTTATCCTGCTGACTAGTATAGTCTTACCATTTATCGGTGAATAAGTATTGACGAAGTTAAAACCCACATCCCGTACGAACCTTTTGAGCGAGAAATCTTGTACATGTGTGAGTAGGCAGAGTAGGAAGGAGATTCTAGCCTCTTCTCTATGAGGGTCTGGTCTCTATACGGCCTAACGCCCAGATAACACAGGTAGTTCATCCAGTGGTTGTTATAGTAACAGATATTTTGAAAATAGATGTACTATTTGTAAGTAACTTATTGAATGAAAATATGAGAAGTAAAATACGTTGCGCCTACTGGAAAGACTCGTAAACGAGAAACTCTTGGATTCTTTTTCAATATTCTGCATACATTGAAAAACATATGGTAGAATTTATTGGATTACATTCTTCGCTCTCTTGCTACGATTTATTTACCTACTTTCTCACTACTGTAGCTGTTACTGAAGAGACAAATTTCACCTTACAGGAAAGTATGCGCAAAATGTCATATTACTGTGCTTATTCGGGTTTTTGTGACCTGTGAGGTACTTTAGAAGTAATTATACAACAATAAAATTATAGAACAATTATGTTCACTTGCCATGCTATTTGTTACCAGTGAGTTTTACTGTATTTACAATAAAAGACGTGCATATGAGAGTTCTCGGGTGTTTTTACAATGCGATACAGTAATTTTTCTTTTAAAAATATTAAATCATTATAGAGAGTTTACATTAAGATTTACTAGTTTCTAGGGAAAAATTGTTCTACAGCGCAGTAAGAGTATCCAAAAACTCTTTTAGACATTTCTTTTATTGTAAATACAGGCAAATTTACTGGTATCAGTCTTTCCGTGAGCGAGTATCGTATGAAGCCTATCTAATTCCTAATAAGTCGACTAAAAAGCCTTCGGTTCCTCTCTCCGAAGAGAGCTCGACGCTATCACACATGCGGAGCGCGTGCAGAATGGATTAACAATAATAACCCGTGTCCCTGAATCCAGACAAAATATCCATTCGCTTCACGCAAAGGAGGAGAAGCCCTAATTTTTTCTCAACTTTAACAACAGACACACCGAATACGATCACGTGTGCATTCACACGCGTAACTTTCGCGCGAGCTTGTTGGAAAAAGTCGTGCGCGCGGGCGGATGAAGAGTCGCGGAGCGACGTCGAGAAAAAGGGAGAATACGGCGGAGTGTGTAGCGTCGAGTGGTAAATGACTTTTTCGAGGACCCTTTCGTATACAGGTGAATTCACTTACATCCGCGAATGAACTTTCGCGCTGAGTTATCTCGTTATAACGATGCAACCCAGTTACCTAATGTCGCCTTAAACCGCCGACTCCCCCCCCCCCCCCCCGGACAAAACTGACTTTAAACGACCGTACTTCTCCCGCGGAACAGCGGAAACTCTTCGCGTTCGCAGCTTTTCAGGGGAATTTCAGCGCGCCGGAAGGAATGTATTCCCAGCCGCGCGTTCACCGGCGCACAGTACCGCGGCGACACCTTTCGAATAGTTTAATACCGCACGGGAAGTCGCGAGACCTTCTCGCAGTGCGGGACAAATTTGCAAGCGCGATTCGGCCTGAAACATTTTCTTCGACCCGCGGATCCTGCGGGACCGCGCTATTTATACGACAGTCCCGTAGTAACATCCCGTAAGGTCGCACTGACGGGAGCCAACTCGGGCCACACGCCCCAATTTGTGCTCGCGGGTCGTACGTATTCCGCGCGCTACCCGAGCGGAGAACATTTTACGAAAGACGTTTGTCGCGCTGACCTCGCAGTCGTCGCGTGAGGCGACGAACGAGAAGCGAAGTCGCAGGCGATTTTACGCGCGAGTGCATAGCAGTGAGCACATGTCGGAGCTTAACCGGGTTTTCTAGTTACAACTCGGCTGCAGTATGGCCGTCGTTTCCGTGCGAACGAGAGGCGACGAGAGCTTCGCGTAAAGTTCACGTTGCTTTTTTCGAGTGTATAGAGCTAATATTATTTTCCGGCAGTTTCTCTTCAATGGTAAGCCCGGCTTTTGTATTATTTATCTACGCGTGGCAGTCGCACGGCGGGCAAAGGAAACGCGCTTGCCCCGGATAAGCGCGCGAGCGTGAAGCTATCGCTCTAAATGCGCTCTAAATGCTGTTGAGACCCCGTAAAGAGCGTCGGCACGGTACGTAAATAACTGATACCATTTCGTTTCAATTCGTTTTTCACGGGCGAAGGTCCGAAGCTTCGCGATATTCGCCCGCGACGATCCTGCATCCGGACGATCGACCGCGGGACGTCCGAAAGTATCACGATCCGATTCGACATCGCGGACGTTCGAGACGATAAAAGGGGTTGTTCGTCGGTTTCGCGATTAATGCAGGGAAATTAGCCGAAACGCGTTATCGATTTTGCCACCAAATCCCCATCACCGACGTAATATCGGGGATTAGCTGTACACGCCGTTCCTCTTGCAGATTTTCTCGATTAACGCAGGTATAGCTATCGACGAATCCGCCAGCGGAGCTTATCTAATTCCTAATGGGTGGGCTTAAAAGCCTTCGGTTTCTCTCTCCCATGAGAGCTCGACGCGCGTTCGGCAAGACGCCGTATATACGGGGAATCCGGATTTTGATCTGCAACATGGCAAACATGGTGTATGCGATTTTGCGGAAGTACAGACGTTGAAAGAGTCATCGTTGATCGGTTGTGTTGGGTGGGAGAGACTTAGCAGTACTGGTATCTGTCGGTGATGAAACTCTTCAATCAGACAGGTACGCACGATTCTTATCAGATTGCACTCAAGTTCTAGTTAGACACATACGTACCCTCTCTAAATTTCAATTAAAAACAAATAAAAAAGCGAGGAAAAATCGTATTCGAATTTATTACATTTGAGTCTGCAGTATCAGCGCGAAAAATTTGCGGATACAACATCAGTTTTTGAAGGAAAAAAGGCAAAAACGCATAGTAAACTGATAAGTTTCTCCTTATCTGCTTTTAATAGACGTCTTCAGCAAGGATGCGTACCTTTCTCAGTTTAAAAGTTTCACCATTAACAGTTGCCGACTCTGTTTAACCTCGCCTACCCACCACGATCAATCAACGATGACGCTTATCGTCTTTACACTGGGAAAAAATATGGCAGATTTTAACTAGATTAGCGGTCACGGGCAGGAAAACACAGATCTAGTTACCTGAACTAATAATTTGCTAGACTTGACGACAGCTTGTTTTCGTCAAACAATTTTTAGTCATTACAACTAAATTATTTAATTCTAGTAACTTGATCGGTTCTCTCTCACTTGTGACCGTCAATTTAGTCAAATCTGCTATTTTTTCTCTCTATGTATTTCCGCACAATCATGTACACTACACTGAAAAAAATGTTCAAGTAGCACGGCAATCAGTAGCAGCTATACCTTGAGTCCAAGAGTGACAGGTTAACTTTACAGTATAGATAGAATAGCAATGTAACAAGTGCGATAACCATTATTGAAATGACTGTACGTCATGTAGTGACTACCATATCATGGAGAATCTCCATCTATTGGAGATAGACCTAATGTGAAGAAACCGATCAATAGATGGAGAATCTCCATCTATTGGAAATAGACCTAATGTGAAGAAACCGATCAGAAAAATGCTACCAAATGCCACCAAAACCCTTTGTGCAAAATTTGGACTTATGCGACTTTCATATAAAGCCGACAACATGTATAGATAGGAATTATATAATTTTACGTTTTTCGAGGGTTTTCAGTAATGAATGTACAGGATTGGGCCATGAAGACTGACCGCACAACAGTATTATGCGTAGAAAAAGTAGTGCCTAACATTGCTAGCAACCCACGAGCCTGATATCGCGGAGAGATGGGCTATATATATTTGCTACACAGAGGAAAAGGATTAGTTGGATCTACTAAAAATTACTTGCGGGGTCACAAGTATAGGTAATTATTTATTTAGATCAATTGAATCTCACATACTACTTCGCGCATGATTGTAAGGAAGAGATATCAAATTGATGTATTACTAAATTTCATTCATGTAAAGAAATAATTACTTGCGACCCCGCAAGTCATTTTCAGTAGATCCAACTAATTCTTATAATTTTTTATATTAATTAGATATTGTTTCCTTGCAATCATGTACTGTTTCTTACGATTATAAGAAAGAGGTAGGTATGTAATTGACGTACTAAAAAATTCCATTGACGTAAATAAATAATTAATTGCGACCCCGCAAGTAGTGTTCAGTAGATCCAATTAATTCCTTTTCTCTGTGTATGTTGCAGATCCAAGTCCAGACCCTCTCTCTCTGTAGGTACGTTCCGATGCCGTACGGTCCCCGCACCGCTCCGTTCGTAAGCATCACATCGCCGAAGGAGGACAAGCTCTACCCGAGATGAGATATGATGCGTAAGTATCTTCCACGTCGTGTCGCCCGACCCCTCTTCACATTTCACTCCACGTCCTGAGGGTACTAACGCTTCGCGCCCGTCGGTCTAATGGATTCAAATAAGATTATTCTTGTAGAATACTAAACGAGCGGTAGACATTGCCGCGTTACTTAGCCCGGCATGACATCGAGCGTATACCCCGCAGCCCATAACGCCCCTGCAGTTCTCATACTTCTTCGAGACCCGTCGTCTTCTGAGGAACGAACCGAGGAAGCGGTGCGCGAACGCTTTATTCTTCCATCACACGCGTCGCTTGCAGTGCCCTATCCTGGATAGGTGCTCGGGGATTTCTCGGGAAGATGAGGAAAGGTGCCAGTGCCGAGCGTTGACGCTTTCCGGTGGTGTCATCCGTTCGACGCATCAACAGCTATATTCGCGGGACGGCTTTTGTGGCAGGACTGAAATATCGCGTCGCCCCCGGATGATTTCGCCCCCGAAGTGACTAATTTAATTCGGAGCATTGCGAAGCTGTTGTGCGTGACTCCCGATATACGGGAGGGGTCGAATTACACAGGCCTGCGTCAACTTTGATCCGGAGTCCGTCTTGTGAAATCTCGAGGGTTTTAGGCGTGCTGAATTCGATTCCATTGGCCAAATTACCTACTCCATCGTGTCAGATTTTTGAGATATGTAAAAGTGTCGAAGAAGTCATTTTAGGACACTTTTCAGTAAGAGTATCTCAGGAGCCTGACACGATAAAGCCTTTCGGCTAACGGAGTTAAATTTAGCATAAAAACATTTATCGAAATCAATCGCTTACAATCAGTAGGTCAAAAAAAAAGAATCCTTCCCCATACTCGAATGCATACTAAGAACAATATTTTCCAAGACATTCGGAAACTTATATATTTATTTGGACTACATGAATAGGGATTAATTTGAGCTCATCTTCATTACAAAAAATATATAGGTATATATAAAATTATAAAATATAAAATGGTTGATTTAATCTGGCCTCTCAAATTCATATTGGATCAGCCATTTTATATTTTGTAATCATCTTCCAATCAATTTCCTCAATGGAGATGAGCCCAAATGAAGCCCTATTCGTTTAGACTAAATAGAGATAGATATATGTAAGTTTCCGAATATCCTGAGAAATATTGTTCTAGTATGAATTAGAGGACAGAGACAGTTTTGCCGATATGTACGAAGCATACATCTTTCGATTTACTGATTGTAACAATTGATTTCGATAGATTTTTTTACGCCAAATTTGATTCCGTCGGCCGAATGGTCTTATCACGTCAGGTTCTCGAGATATTCTCACCGAAATGTGTCCTAAAATGGCCTTTTCGGCACATTTAAGTTATATCTCGAAAAATCTGACGCGATGGAGCAATTTGGTCAACGGGATTGAATTCCGCACGCCAAAGTCCACCGAAATGAGCTAAAACACCCAACGCGGCATTTTTTGAAACAACCTCGACGATGCTTTTCCCTCGCGCGCCGTATTATCTCTCGTTCCGCAGTTTGGCGGACGCTCGACGCTGAACGCGCTTTCGATCGTCGTGAATAATTAAATTGCTCAAAGTTTCCCGCGCGCGAGCTCAAAGTTCTTGCGGCCGAGCGGCGCGTTCGAAGGGCGCGATCTTAACGGTTAAAGGCGAGGGGGAGAGTCGCGAAAGAGTGCGGGATCCGCGAGGAAAGACACAAAGGAGTTCGCGGTCAGAGTATGTGTGAAAGACGAGCATAAGGGAGGCGGGAGGAGAGGAAGGGGTCGCGGGTCGACGAACTCCCCGCGAAAGTTCGGCGACGCGATAAAGCGGATGGATAGCCGAATCATTCGCGAGCGGTTACCGCGCACGGATTCGCGAAGAGGCGATTTTTCTCCTTTCTCTCTCTCCGCGGCGAGTCCTGCCGCCTTCAACGAGTGACGCGCGCGCGCGCGCGCGCGCACGAGGAGACGAATATCAACGCAATCGTCGCAGGCTCGCATCTGTTATTGCAATAACGGCCTATTGCCCCGAGGTTAATTCGAGATGTTATCACTCGGGGGGTTTTGTCGACGGCCGTAAGAGAGCAAATAGCGTTGAGCCGAAACTCGGTTAACCGGCTCGAATAAAGCGAGAGCACACACGATGTGGGGAAGGATGGCGGGACGCGGCAGATGTACGTACCGTTGCATCGCTCGATGACTTGCGCGGCGTGTTCCGTTGTAATATTACTTCTTGCGCGGGGCGTTCCATTGTAATATTAATTGAATTTTTAATGAGAAAATACAAGTAAACATCGAGGCACGCGATATTTTTTATAATACATCACGACTTTTTCGATGAAATTATAGTCGGATCGATCCGACATCTCTCTCGTTGATGCGCTGAGAAAAATAACTTGGTTGAAATGTCTAAACGCATGTGATTAAACGAGTTCAATTATTCGAATTAAAATACTGGTAAGTCGAACTAAATATTCAGTTATTCTAACTACATGTCTACGTGGAGAAAGTTGAAAGGTAATGATTAGCATGCCAGAATAGTAAATAGGTGATAGCTTTGATAATATTGTATTGAATAATTTGCAGAATGGTAATCATCATTATTCGAATGGTATAGGTAATCATTTCTATGCCGCAGATTATTCAACACGATATCGTCGAAGCTGTCACCTACGCAGAGAAAAAAGATAGTACATTTGACTAAATTGGCCGTCATGGCCGGGGGAATGCCGATCTAGTTGATTGAATTAAATAATTTGGTTATAATGATTTGAAATTGTTTAACGAACACAAGCTGTAGTGAAGTCTGGCAAGTTATTACAAGTTTAAATAACTTGATCTGCGTTCCACCGCCCGTGACTGCTATAATTTAGTGAAACTTGTCACATTTTTCTCTCAGTGTATTTATTATTGTGGCATGGCAATCGTGTAGTTATCGTGTAATCGTGCACTATTCAATTTTCTCCGTGTAGTTATTCTAACTGGAAAATGGCCAGTCTAACCAAACAGACGGAGAATCAATATTTCACCAAACAGGTTAGGTTATGGTCTCCAGGATTTTGGTCAGATTGACCAGGTTACCTTTTTCAGTGTGCGAGGGTGTCGAAGTACAATGCCCAGCCCCGGTTTACGGTATCGCGGGGGGGGGGGGGGGGGGTCGCGCTTTAAACCGCGACTATACGAACGCCACCGCCGCACTGCGTTCGACGCACGCTGCGCAGCGATACGCGGCGCAAAATCGAATTAGGACAAATCGCGCGTGCACTGCAAGCTATCCCTCGGGGAAAGGGGATTTCACGGCGGACGCGCGGTTCTCCCTTCGTTGCTCTTTCTCGCGCTTCGTCGCGGTCGAAAGCGGATTGATGTAGACCTGTATACACGGACGCATTCGACGTCGAGAGGCAAGGACGACAAAGTACCCATCTTCGCACGGAGGCCGCGGGGGCGGTTACACCGCGAGTCTTTCCGCTCGATAATCCCGTTGGACGTGTAGCTCGGCGCCGAGATATATACGCAGGGTGAGGCCGGGAGAGATGGTTCGCTCGTCCGATGTCAGAAAGGAAACGTTGTGTTTTTGAGGAGATAAATCCGAGCTCGCGCGTGAATCTCACACGCGTGCCCCGCGCTACCCTACGAACGAGCGGACATCGATAAACAGCCATGCGCGTCCGCGCGCTCTGCAAGCTCCGGTATATGCAAACACCCGCGCGCGACGGAGGGTTAAAGCCGCACCTCCGTTATATTGAATATTCTAATTACCGCGCGCGGTGCTCTATTTCATTTCCCCCGGGTCCAGTGATGTCGACCGCGTGCCGTAACGGATTATACACGACCGCTTTTTTTTTTTACGATTTTCCCCCACGGCTCGCGAGAGCGTTCGGCTTCGAGGCCATATTGAAAACGGTCCCTCGATGGTACCTCGGGAGATCCTCGACCCCTTTACCCCTCACGCGCGCTGCTCCGTCGCTTCGCCGAACCGCTATCGCTCTCCCCCGCTCGGGTGTGCCGCGAGTAAAATCGCGCAAGACGCGCAACGGGCGGGGCGGATCTCTTTTCCTTTTCGGTCGTATAAATGACGAGCGGTCCAATTAAGCGGACGGCCGCACGCGCGCGAGTCCGGCGCCCCGACGAGATGAGATGCCACGGGAGGATGGTTACGCGAAGCCCTGTTATTGCCTCTAACGTTCCTCCCATTAATTCGGCCCGTTCAACGTCACATTCCTACAGCCTCTCGTGTTTACGATCATACAACGTCATCCCAAGGCACCGCGCCTACGTGGGCACGTGTACACGCGCGCGGGCGGCATCCAGCCGCACGACTGTCGAGGATTGACCGAGATTGATAAATCGAGCGAATACCCGGGGATTTCGCCGAAGGCAAAATCGCCGAAGCGCTCGGCGATGCGAAAGCGCGCGTATAGGTAGGTACTTATATAGCCGAAAAGAGGGACTGGTTCTTTCCCGACAGCGACGGCGAGGCCGCGATCGATATGGAATTTTTCATTCGGCTCGTTTGCAGGTGGACGTGCGTGAGAATGGATTTCCTTTTTGAGGGCACTTTATAACTAGAATATACAGCGTGGGACGGGATAACTCGCGCGTCCGACTGAAATATCTCCATCATTTCCGTTGACACGGAAGAAATGTCTTCGACGAAATTGCGGGGTGACTGAGGGTGAGTCGTATGGCGCAAATGATTCTTCTCTTAGCCGAGGCGTCGCGTCGGTTGGGGTGTCAGAGTCGGTCTCACCTTTTTTTTTTTGCGGAACGCTACATTCCTTTGCACTGATATATACATATATAGTACGATCGCAGCACCGTTGATATATGCACGGAGAAAAAAATTAGTAGGTTTGATTAAATTGGCGGTTACGGGCGGGGGAACGCTGGTCAAGTTACTTGAATTAAATATTTCTTATTTAAAATTATTATTAGTGGGTCATTCCATGCCAAGTTTATCACTCTTTAGAGCAAATCTCCAATTTTCTCTTCAGAGTGGGATATCTTTTTATCAATTGCATTGCCAATACATATGTTAAACGATTCTTGAAAATTTTGAAAAATATAAAAGTTGGAAGTTTTTCAATCAATTTCTTTACAAAAATCATAGCATTAAAGGCAATAATCGCGGCTTAATAGAATTTGGCATACCTACTCGCGCGGATGTGTACCTATTAATTTTATACGAAAAATAAAAAACGTGAAAAAATTTTAAAATCATACTTTTTTAAACATGTAATTTTTAAATCCCTTTTTTCGGGCCTCGGAACTTTTTTAAAACCTGAAAAAAATCGTGCATGTAGCCACAACCATGTTCTTTCCAGTCATCGAATAAAAAAGACGGTTAGGTACTTTATAAATAAATGTTTAATTATTTCAATAGTAGCGCAAAGTGTTACTTCGGCATACGTAGGTATTCGCAATGCAATTGATAATAAGATATTCAAATTTGAAGAAAATTGAAAATTTACTCCAAAAGGTGATTTGGCCTGGAATAACCCTAGTTCAAGTAACTAGATCTGCGTTCCCCCACCCGTGACCACTAATTTAGACAAATCTACTTCATTTTATTCTCTCTCAGGGTACGAGTTTCACATGCGATGCAAGGTCGTTCGCGAGTAATCGAAATCGTATATACGGAAAGGTCGGATTCGTAGTTTTCGCGATTCGATATTACCCCCGTATATCTGCATGAAAAAACTGATATCAGTAAATCTTATAATTATTTCTAGTAGGGGTGATTTTTCGTGACAAACCCCGTTTCTCCCTCCATACGGAAACGAATTTTTAATTCACAATTGCACATTATATTATTTGTTTAAAAATCGAAGATAAAAATTGACTTTTGGCAAAGATAACGCATAATCTACAATCGTTCCATATATTTTGCGTTTACGTTCCCAACTTTCTGTCATACAACAATTTTTACCGCTTCATCCAGTAGCGCCGAGGCTCGAGCTCGTTCTCGAGAATTTGTACAGAGAGAGGAGACATTTTTATCTACTGCTGTTAGCAACATATAGCACAGTTTCCTCTATATAAATTCTTGAAAATGAGCTCGAGTCTCAGCGCTGCTGGAGGATGACGCAATAAAAATTCCTATTTCTTTTTCCATACATATTTACAATAAAAGAGATACAAATAAGGGTTCTCGGATGTTTCTACTGTGCTGAAGAATAATTTTTTCCTTAAAAACTAGTAAATCGTAATGCAAATTATCATGATTTGAAGCGTCCAAAAGAAAAATTATTCTACCGCACTGTGTAAGAGCATCCGAAAGCCCTGACGTGTACCTCTTTTATTCTAAATACAGTACAATTTACCGGTATCAGCCCGTTCGTGTAAAATTAACCGTCCGCAAGTACATTTGGAGTGCACTCCACTCGTCGATTACGCCTTTAATGGGAAATCCCGTGTAGTCGACGTTTCGACGAACGACGAGAATGTGGAACAAGGGCGACCCTCGGGTGGTTCGGTCGTCTCGCATGAATATCAATCCCGCCTGACACCGACGGCATCTGTGAATAGTCAAGCCGCAATAGGTTGCCGCGCCGTCGCTCGGCGCGACTATGCTCACCGAATCGAGTGCTGGAATATCGCATAGCAGAAACCGACGCGTTCGTTCATTGTTTCGCGGCTAACTGTTCGGAGTAAACGCGGCCGCCTGGTCGGACAATTTCGTCGTTCCGACGAGCGACGGTTATTGGATTCGGTCCGCGAGTGTGCACCTGCGGGAGCGGTTGCGTAACCCGGAAATATTTACGAGCGAAATCGCGAGTTCGGACGTCAGTGACGTCATGACGCGCGGAGTCATCTTCGAGATTCGAGAATCTCGATGCAGCGTCGTGTCCGCAGTCGCGGCTTTCCCCACGTGGCGAATAATTTTTCCGGAATTTCCTCGAAAATTGTCGGGAGGCTTTTAGCCCGATGAAGTCGGAAAATTCCTCCCTTTTCGCGTACTGCACTTGGGAAAAATTGAATTTCCACTTTCCTTTTGCACGTTTCAGGCGTCACAGCGAATACATTAAAACGGCTACACGTTTTTACCGTGCGCCGAATCCGGGACTTGAAAAAGGGATCAACTGATCATTCGCCGTGTTTGAAGAGGAGTTATCAATTGCGCGGGCTTGATCCTACTGGATTTTGAGAACGGGTATACGGAGACGCGATCGATACGCGGGACAATGGAGACACGCGTACCGATAGCTCCGATTATTTTGAAACGCGCCGGGCAAACAAATTAAAGCAATTTCATCTGATACGATAATTAAGAGCTGTCGATATTTCATGACACCTATGCACACATGTGTACTCTGATTCAATAAATATGCCATTGAATATTCCTACGACCATATTTAATTGATCCGAATGAATCTCGATTAGATTCATATAAATATTATCGGTCGAATTGAATAATATTTTAATCTAATCGATACTCGCATTCGAATCAAATAAATATCCTCTTGGAACCATTTGATAGCATCATTTATTTAGATCTAGCAAGTTTGTTTCACTGTACACTGTTAAAAATGTTTTGAAATTTTAAATACAAAGTATGGATTTTAAGAATGACAATATTAAAACTGAGCATCATATGAAATTGTTTGAAAATTAATGTCTGTGTTGTATAACTCAAACAAATATTTGAATTTTGAGTTGAAGTATATTAATTTTCAAATGCATGGATGAAATTTGTAATATGAAATTGAATTTTCAAATAAACGTATTACATTTAAGAACTTGCTTTTGAAGTTTCAAACACCGTATTAAAGATTTACCATGTACGGTTATGAAATTTAATAACTGTTTTTGAAAATTCATATGCGAGTCGTTAAATTTGCTGCGCAGAAGTATCTATATATATTGTAAGCATGATGAATTGTTTACGAAAATTTATAACGCATTTCAATTTTCAAAACATTTGGTTATGAAATTTCATATCATATATTTGAGATTTAAGACATTCGGTTTTGAAATTTAATAACCCCTTTGAATTTTAAAAACTACGAGTTTGAAATTTCATACCCTTTTGCGTGCTAATATTAATACACTCGTGCATATGTTAATTGCTGCTTCATACACATTTCTATTAGAAATTTTTTACAGAATTGAGTCAATCCAATGGCATTAGTTATTCGGAACCAGCAAGTTTTTTGACATTGTACGAGAGAGTATAACAATCGATAGCACGAGAATATACCTTAGGTCGCAAATTACGCCTCCTTCCGATGCTATACAACCGGCGTGCACTCGGCTCCCGGCTTCACTTCCGGCAGCGCCACAATCGAATCACCTGCAGCGCGCTGGCGCCAGAGGATGTCATCCATCTTGCGGGTACGGGCGTGCGAATACGGGCGAACATCACCGAAGTGGCGTGCTGTCTCTGTGCGCGCCGTTTTAAATAATTAATCGGCCGACAAATGGAACGGATGAGAGCGAGGATATGAATTTGGGAGCATTCATTAATTTTGCGGCTCGTTCTAGAACTCATTCGCTTTTATCGCCGCGCGAGGCGCGAAATCCTCGCGCATGGGGTAGGTGCGCTTGGCTGTCGAAAAAAAAAAGCCAATTGGAAGCGATTCCTATTCACTTTTCCTCTCGCACCGGCGTTCAACGCCGTTCCGCCGTTCGACGGGCAAATTTCCGAGCGCCGCCAATTGCAACGGCGCGGCTACGCGCGATTACGTTGTTTCTCGTTTTCCCGAGAACGCCGTCGTTTCGACGTGCCTTTATGTGGCGAACTGGTAAATTGGACGAGCGGGGTGGCGAGGTAGGCGCGCGCGCGCGCGATGAGAGATTACGGGAGAGAGAAAGAGAGACGGGGGGGTTAAGTTTCCGCCACTCTCCTGCACTTCTTTCGCGCACCCTGCCTCTTCGCGAGCCCCCCCCCCCCCCGGTCTTCCCCGAGCAGCCGACAATTTGCCGCAAAAATCATTATTCTAATAGGAACGGCGTTATTAGCATACGCCGAGGTGAAGCTATACAAAATACTCGCGTGTATTTGTATCCCTACCTTTTCTCTCCGGTGGAAGGAGCAGGAGAGAAGAGAGGGGAGGAAGGAAGAGAGCGAGGTCACGCTAAAAATCGATATTTTAATTAATTACCCCAATAAACGCTTCTTCTGATATTTATATCGCACGACGAATCGACCCTCGGGTATCGCAGTGCGAAATACGGTGGACTCCCGACGACCGCAACGTCGACCCGCGCGCGCGTCGAAACGATCGAAGATACGAGTACATTTAGTGGCTCTCCGCAAAACTCTCCGCGGGAGTATAGCGCGCCGCGTGGGACGAGCGAGCTCGGTTTTCGCACGAACGGCGATAGACCTCCGGGCGTCGACGGTGCGCGCGGCACTGCCGAGAATACGTCGCGCGTACGCTGCGGGTAATATAGAGAGGCGGGGTATTAAATTTGTCGACGAGCGCATAAAGCGAATAGCGATCGGTTCGGTCGATGCGATGCCGCGCTTCGTACAGACACAAAATACCGTACAGCCCGCGGATAATACTTGCACGACATTCCTTCCGTGCTCGCGATGCGAAATCGGATTCCCACCGCCGAATCGCGTGACACGCCGCGGATCAATGTCGCCCTCCGTGTAGATCTGAAATCTAATTGAAATTAAAGCTGCTTTATTTATAAAGGCGGGATGATACCGGCGCCCGCGTTCTTTTTTTTGTGAGCGCTACGGACGGGCGTAGGTGTAGATTTACGTATGTAGATGAGTATAAACAACCTG
Organism: Xiphydria camelus; assembly: GCA_963678675.1. Classification (NCBI taxonomy): domain Eukaryota; kingdom Metazoa; phylum Arthropoda; class Insecta; order Hymenoptera; family Xiphydriidae; genus Xiphydria; species Xiphydria camelus. The sequence continues at coordinate 4,153,679 of OY783192.1, forward strand.
TTAGAATTATCGCGCGGGATTATATACGTGTTATTTTTCTCTCCCCGACGGACAATCCGTATCCTCTCTCGCGTACTGTCGGTGTACGCGCAGCGCGTGCACGTGCGTGAATGGGCGGGCAATTTAGAAACTGCACTGAGAAAAATAACTAGGTTAGGATGACAAAACGCGTCTGGTTAAAGGTGTTTAGTTATTCTAACCAAAATACTTGTCGGTTGGAACAAATATTTAATTATACTAACCAAATGTTTAGTTATTCCAACCAAAAAATGGTCAGTTTAATTAAACAGATGGAGGATTCATGTTTTATCAAACAATTTGGTCATCGTCTCCAAGATTTTGGTTAAATTGACCGAACTTTTTTCTCAGCGTGTGCACATCCCTACTTTGAAATATCTATCATCGTTTGGTGTCACACGCAAAACATTTCGTATAATTGTTAGTATGCCAAATGATATACGAAATCGTATGTGTAAAGATTATGCCATTTCATATGTATCGGTACTTTATTGAATCGACCGTAGCTAGATGGTTCGAGCGAATCTTATTGTTTTGCCATCGAAGCTAAATTTCATTGGTCCTTCATGGCAAAACAAGAAGATCCACTCGTATTGTTTAGCTACGATCAACTCGATAAAGTACCGTCGTCTCCAAAGTGGGTCGATCAGAATCATTGGTCGCAGATGTACCTACCTCGGCATCAGACCACGAGGAAGAGTTTCATAGGTTCGCGCGTTGCGGTAATATCCTTGAAATAAATTTCACGTAGAATATAAAGGCAACTACCGTAAATGACATATGAAATGGCACATCAAATGGCATATCCTTACACACACGATTTCGTAGGTATATCACTTGGCATACTAACAGGTATACGACATTTTTTGCGTGGGACACCAAACGAAACGCGGGTCGGATGATATTTTAACACGTTCCGTGCCGCGTGGGGCGTAGGTATACGACCCACGCTGAACTTTCCGTTCAGGCTACTGGGAATTCTCATTGAAAAACGAGGAATTCTTAAAAAATTTATTGTTGAGTCAAATATAGGCATCTCACATCATGTATACCGCGTTAATAATAAATTAAGTTTTTTATTGTTATTAATAATAATAACAATAAACATTAAATTAATTGCTTTGTTGTCCAATGCATATTAAAATGTATACCCTCTTTTCTTCCTATTTATGGCTTTGTACTATTGAAAAATTGTAAGGCGTACGTCAAAAACGAGTTTATATCGTAAAAGTGTGGGTTGGATAATACGCCCCACGCGGTCTGAACGGAAAGTCTTCAAAAATCGGCCCATCACGGAACGTGTTAAGGTGGGATTTCATTGCGACGGTCAGCCGTCATGGTTAGCCGTAGCGTTTAGCCGTCGCGGTTTGGTATTTTCGTCAAAGCGGCTGGTATTGTAGTCGGACAATTTTAAATTGGACGCAGCGTAATAATACCGCGTAGAGATAGGGCGTATGGGTAAATAGCACAATCAGTCTAAGAGGTGACACGGACATTTATATGGGGCAGATAAGAGGCGCGGACGCAGTTACCTTTAACGCCATTCCCATTAGGGGAATCGACGGACCTGTTTGTCGGGAAAATATTCTATAGCGTTTCGACGAAATATTTCAGATACCCATCGCTTTCGGTATTTTTATCTGATTCGTAATGGGGGATGGAGTGGGTGGTCAAAGGGCGAGAGGAGGAGAGGAAGGGAAAAACGCGAAGGGGCTGTGGCGCCAATGCCGCATAAAATATGGACTACGTGACATGAATAATTCCCGATGCTAAAATGCTAGTTTGAATATCTAAGTAGACAAATGTATATTTCCATTTTATAGTAATCAATTACTTTGCGCGACTTTCAGGAGTGGTGATTATCGATTAGCCCGAGTTATTATTCACCGACGACAGCTTCCCGACGGGCGAGGGGTAACTTCGGAATTCGCATATCATCTCCATTTTTTTCGGAGGGAGAAAATCGCGAGGTATACCTACCCCGGATTACGCGCTCGACGGGCGCGCGCGGATATCGCGAGATTGTGCGGACTCTTGAACGCGATGCATCGCACGGCTTCTAAATCTAAACCGGGTGTACGGCTACTGTCTCGAAACCTCGTGCGTGTTTTGGGCTAGATCGATTATTTACGGGTTGGTATTTACTGCCAGACCAGACGGTGAAGAAGAAACGGCTTCTTCCCGTCTGCCTATGATTTTTTCATTTCTATACATACCAGTCTCTTTGCGAGACATCGAACACTCTATAAGTATACGCGAAAGGGGTCGAACGCCTCGATAAGTCGGAGGGATAAACGGCGAGGGCGGTTGAGTCCCGCGGTATAGTTGAACGCAAAATAAAAGGTTTACTACACGCGAAAGTTTCGACTCGTTTATTTGGGTTGTATAAATTATAGGCTGTATTTTCAAAGCCGGAAACCGTAATATATATATTAGATAATATATTTTATATACATACATATACGTGTACGAAGTCTTACTTTGAGGTCTACATGGTACATCTTTTTATTACTCGTTTGAGTATACGCAAAGTGGTTGCCTTTCGCTGCCTGCGTATGTATGCGCGCGGCGTGTACGACTGTCCGGACGTTGGTATAAAGTAGATAAAGTGGTTCTGCATACATGCTGTGCAATTCGCATATATCTGTATCGCGTATAAGTTCGTTGTTTGCGGAAGACTTACCGCGGGGTCTCCAAGGGTTCGCTGAATTATGCGCGGCGTAGCTATGTACTGTGGAATATCGACGAATGCTTAAAAGGACGTGTACTTGCAGAATTGACCAACTTCGATGTTTGAAATTCGGCGCGGTGGACGGATGCAATTTTTTGAAGAAATAATTGGGTCGGAAATATTTGACGTTCGAACGAAACTTTTAGAAATTCTTACAGACCCTCGTGCAATATGTAGGTACATTCTAAATTTTGCCCATGAATGACTTGTGGGAAAGGTGAAAAAAAAAATTGGCATCATTTGATTTGGCGCTACCGCGCTATTGAACAAAATTACTTTACACCGAGAGAAATAATCGCTAGTGTCGACAAATATTTCTTGAATCAAGATGACCAATGACCTGATCAATGACCTTACAAATTTTTAAGGATACGGATTCTTCATCGAAGAATTTGTATTCTTGATTCAAGAATACTGTCGTGGAAGCAAGGAATTCTTTCTACGTAAGAAAAACAATTTAACATGACTTAAAAAAAACCACGTGACCGCGTGAATAGCGTGTTTTTCCACTGTTATACTTGAGATACATGTTTTCTAAATGCAGAGCCGAGTTACGTGATTTCTTTTAGGACGCGTTGAATTACTCGAGCCTGTCAAATATTTTCTTGTATGAAGAAAACCATGGCTTGATCCTGAAATTATATCATTTTTCTGATTGGAGAAAACATTTTTTTTGGCATCGTTAATTATTTCTCCCGGTGTAGCACGGGAGATGGACTCACGCGCGACGGAGCGTGATTATACCTACCAATGAAATTACAGGATGTAAGGATAATTCGTCGTGGCAATAATTGTACGTAATCTATAATAGATAATAATACGGCGTCAAGAATTTCCTCGTCTGCCAATCTGATGCCCCAAATTACAGATCCGAAAAAGCATAAACCGCCCCACGTGCGTACCCCCTTCCCTCTGCGCAAAAACTTTAGAAATATACAAGCCTATACGTATAACCCAGAAAGTACAAACTCGCGATCATCGAATCATTCAAATGCCGAGTTTATAAATTCGTTTCGCTCCGTCGTGCGTCTCATCGGATATTCCAGCACCTTTTTTTCCCTGCCGTAATTATGTCGACATCAGCGCAGGAGTGCGGCCGTATGTACCTACCAATCTTTAAAAGGGTCGGCGAAATCTAAGTTGCGAAGGGTGCGAGGCGATGTGGCGCGCAAGGGAATGTGCAATTTAGAAAATGAGTGCGAGAAATGGTGTGAATTATACTTTCTTAATTACAGCAGAACCTGTCTATTCTCCAGACCCTGCGGAATCTTTGAGTATTACTCCTTTATACATTCCCGCTCCAACTCCGTTTCCTCGCGCAGCACGAGGGGAGCCGAAGTTGGAACGAGAGCCACCGCAGACGCGCACACTTCCACACGCGCGACGCTTTAACTTCTGAGCGGTTATCCACGCCCATCCGGCAAATGATACGACGGAAAAGTCATTGTTTGCCGTCACTGCGAGAGGGCGGCCCTATATCGCGCGTCGGGGAGCGCGGGGTCGCGTGACGTCAAGGGGTGCAGATCGAGAGCCCTTCTGCAGTATTTATTGGATCGACTGCAATAATCGTGAGTACCTGCAATCGGTCCGCCCTGCCCGGTTCCAAGCACGGACATTTCGCAAAGTATGTACTCGACTGCGTTCACTCTACGCCGTGCAATCTACGTTGCTCGCTATCCCGTTGGATGTTCGAAAATGAAACGTTTTCGATGTGAGGAGTCGCGGTAGCAAAGTAAATTGCCACGGTAAATTAGTTCGATGACTTTGTAATCGATCCTACTCTAAGACGAACAATGCCATTGCAAACTTTTAGTGATGCACTGAGAAAAAAATGTGATTGATTTGACTGAATTAACGGTCAGTGACGGGAGAACGCAGATTTAATTGAACTAAGGTAAGAGACCGTATTATGAGACACTTTTCAGATGCCGTGAGATATTTTCAGCTATACAAAGTTGATTTAACATCATAATCCTGATTTTTTTCGTTAGTTGATGTATCTTAATATTATTTTATCTAAAACAATTGCTAAAAAATTATTTTTTGTAGAGAAAAATATTTTTGAAACGAAATTATTGGATGATGGTTATGTCCGTATTTATGAGACAGTACGCAGTGGTATGACCCATTTATTGATACAGTATGTCCCATATTATGAGACAGGTCAATCAAACTTCAAAACAAACAATTATTGTAATAAAAATGTTTTATTGTGCGAAACAACTTCATAACAAAACAAATTTTAAAGACCAGGTAACATTGCAAAGTAAATTTTATCATGCCAATAAAATTAATCTTTGAAAATCAACTTTTTCAGCTTGAATGAAAAACGTCTGTCAATGACTAGGCTAAACCACCCAGTTATATTGGACACTTAAGCATTTTGCAAAATTTGAGGCCGTGTTAAAAATATATTTTTATACCTAGATATGTGAGTGGTGGCTTGTTTTGATTGAAAATGTATTGGCTTAACATTCTAGTAACTTATAATTTTAAGTTGGAAAGAATATAATTTTCAACAATAAAAAACTGGAATAAAGTCAAAAAACTTAGTTATTGGACAGTGTTCTTATTTTTTGGAAATACTCAATCCAGTAATTGGACAGTCAAGAATCAATAAGCTAGGTACGATTTTTGATGATATTTATTGAAGTAAAAACTATGAATCTTGTTTTTATTTATTTAAATCAGACTGTCCAATAACTGCAAGGTGTCCAATAACTGGGTAATTTACCCTATTGCATTTCTTGCTTGATTTTTGTTTGAATTTCCTTGATTTTTTCTTGCAACCGTTTCTTCTCTTCTGCTATTTTTTTCTTCTCTTCTTGTAACTCTTTCTTCTTCTTTAATTTTAACTGTTTTTCTTTATCTAAATGATAATTGCACATTCATTGCAATAAAAAAATATATTTTTTTTGATTCATGCACATTTTGGCAAATCTATTTTAAAATAATGCTCTAAGTTTGAAGGCGTTTTTAAACTACTATTAAATCTTAGTTTCAAACTTTTATAGCACAGTTGTTATTGTAAGTACACATTGGCCCTTTCTACATTTAAAGGCTCTCTTGAAATACAGTTTGATTATGCACTTTGGCCTAAATCTCGAAAGATTGACATTGGCCCTTTTAGAACCAAGCCACAGATTTGTATACATTAGTACTTTTCCTCGTTACAATGCCAAACTCACGAATGTGCTACGTTTATGTTATGCAGATTCGTGAGTTTGGCATTGTAGCGACGATTTATAGGTTAGGTATCTCAATTTGTCAGTTTAATAGCAAATCCACTTACCAATGAATAGATTCCGTATTGAATAGAACAATTCAATATGTGTCTATTATCTCAGTCACGACTTGTATATAAAATATTTCGATAAAACACTAAAAAAACGTCTTAGAAATGAGTGTATCATAAATTGGTACTGGACGATTTGCGATGTTGAGACGCTGAATTTTTGTCTCATAAACCAGGGCGATCGGCCGTTCCTTGTACATATTGTGAGACGCGCCAAATTTAAATAAATTTCTAAATGATAGGATAAAAAGGCCGATACAATTCGAATCCTGAATTCAAAGGCTCCCGAATGAGGTATAAAACATCTTCGGAAGTGTCCAAAATTATTCGTTAATCAAAATTAAAGCATATAGTACAAATCATTATTTCCTCATTTACCACCAGCGTTTCTGAATGCAGTAAGGGAACAAATCTTAGTTGATTTTTTTTTTCAACAAAATACCTCTAAGCAAATATTGCATACGTTGATTTATTATTTGAAATGATAATACACTTCTCTAAAAAAATGTTTTTCTAAGGATCAAGTGACCAGCTTATTTTTAATTTCATTTATTCTCATAGTGTCTCATTAAATAGGGCATTGTCTCATAATATCGTCTGTTACCTTAATAATTTCCTAGACTGGACTACAGCTTATTTTCGTCAATGAATTTTTAATCATTAAAACTAAATTATTTAATTCAAGTAACTTGATCAGCACTTCCCTGCCAGTGATCGCCAGTGTTAGTTAAATCTACTATTTTTTTCTCTGTGTGGACGCGTATCGGGATTGATTTTTCTTTGCGGAGATCATATGTAGCATGGAAGTAAAATCCGGGCTAAGTGCCAGAATATGAAAAATTGAGTTAAGTGCTAAAAAGTGGACTATGTGACAACCCCAATACGCTGTAAAAAATGGGCTATGTCTAGATCCTTCAAAATCTAGTTCAAATAATTGCCACAAGAATCTTGCTTGCTTGCTTGCTTTCAGAACTGCATATCTCAAAACTTGCTTTTTGGCACTTAGCCCGGATTTTACTTCCATGCTACATATGTTAATGTAGAATGCACTTTCAACGATTTCTTTTCCAGTATCTATAAAATATGTCCCACAATGACTGTGATAGCGGGAAATGGAAGATTCCTTGTTAAAAAATAAGTACATAAAGTACACAAGTTACAATGTCGACGGGACCAATGGTTAAAGAGCTAAAAGGGTTTTAAGATGCCCAATAGGATAACAGTTCCGGTGGCAAACGTTTTTGATCCATAAACACTAAGCATAAGGGGCTTCGTCTAAGACCTGTTCTGTACGTATTTTCAAAAGAAATCTAACGCTGAACTGCTGTTAGTCGATTAAAATATCATCTATGAGGCCGCTATCGAAGCAGGCCTTGGATGAAGCCTCTTATGTTTGCCTATTTATGGGTCAACGACGTTTGCCATCGGAACTGTCATCCCATTAGTCATTTTAAAGCTCTTTTAGCTCCTTAACTACTGCCCCTCGACATTAGGCTTGTTCTCGTTGTTTGCGCTAAGTACACTCGGTTTTCCATGGTATAGTATATCTAGGGCTATCAGAAAGTCTAAAAAAGTGTAGAGTTCCCCATCGACTCTTACTTCTCCTCGAGAGAAGGTGTAAGAATTGGTAGGGAAATGGTGGGGAATTCTACACTTTCGGCCCATTTGTGATAACAATAGATATACTCTATAGCGTAGAGAAATGAGTGCAGAAGTGTAGGCAACGAGAGCAAACCTAATGTAGCTTACACTTTACACACCTAGTTTTTTACGAGGAATCTCTTATTTCCCGCTGTCACGATTATTATGGGACACACTGTATATCGTTTAATAGTAGAAGAAAAATACAAACGAAAACCCTAGTTTATAGAAATTATCGGTACATACTATTATAGCGAGGGTCGAGGTAAGAGCAGAAGTGATCAATAATGTTGCCCCCCCTCTCCCGCGATTCTCCTTCCGCAGGCTTCCGGTAAACCAACTTAAGTCGTCGACAGACGTTCAACTTTAGCACGACGTGCCCGCGTATTGCGTAGATGTGCCGAATATAGTCGTATTGGCTCGAGAATGACGACATAGATGACTATGCGAGCAATAAAAGGAACGTGTCTGCAAGGGGCATCGAGGCTCGAATATAGGGATCGCCATAGCGGAAGGGAACTGGCGCGGAGAAAGCAACCGGATCTCGCATTGCCGGTACTTAGGGGAGATTGGATATGTCCGTCATTAATATCCCTGAAGAAATGAGTGGTTTCTATATGGCCGCGGCTCGTAAACGCGCCGATGCGTCGCCTTTCCGTCGGCTTTATTCCCCGGACCGAACATACCGGACGAACCTAAGGATATACCAAACGATGAGTCGCGTTGCCTGCTCGCAGGGGCGGCCGCGCGCCAATCCCGGCAGCCCCGAAACTCCCTTCCTCGCGACCCGCGAGCATTGTAATATAGGTAATAGGCGCGCGGCTACGTTTTCAATGTCGCGAAATATTTGTAGACTCGCACGATTCAGCGTTTTACGAATACACGTTCGAAATGCTGATTCAAGGCTTCGCACAAAAGGTAATGATACGAATTTCACGTAATCGATATCAAACGTGCAATAGATGTCGTAGCGGAAAAATGTACGTATACCGATTGACCTTTCAACCGCGTTAATAATTCAGTTACCGAGGTCGAAAAGAGTCGGGTAATATTGTCTCAGAATAAGGGGTGGAATAATGGAATGTATAATAAAAATCATCGTTTGTCAAGATGACAGATATTCCGGGCGAGAGAGTGACCCAATTAAATTCGCTCCGGTTGTCTTTCTAAAGTGCGTCTTGAAAATTATTAGAGTTCGAGCTCCGGAGCAAGAGAGGGTACATCTATTAGAAAAGTTGGCCAGGGAGAATCCTCCGGATGCAATCAGAATCGAGTGCCTCCGCGTCGGAGTCTGCATCGGAATCTTCGCGGCTTATCGCGTTCAACTTCTTTTAAAATGGGGCCCATCAAGGGTAATCACTATTACGTTCGCCAAAGTGGCAGGGAGTGTAACGAGTGAACGCGGGGGTATATCGATGGACGCGATATTGCGCATAAATCAGTCGTACCGCTTCGAGTGCTCGGACAGAAATAACCGATAACTATAAACGAGACGAACCGAACCGAAGGCCAGCAGCTCCGGCGCCGAGGTGAAATTGGACGGAGCCGCGGGACCTTATCGTCGCGAGGGGAGCGCATCGCTTCGCTCGCGTTACTGCGCGTTTCGAGATCCCTCGCACATACGTGTATACGCGCGTATCTGATACGTACTTGCGCGAGGGTGTAAGCACCGCCCACGCAAGGTGATTATCTGAATTTATACGTCATTATCCGAGAAGACCAGTCTCTACAATAGGCCATCTGTTTTCCTGGCATCTGCGCGCATTCGCGTGTATATATGTATGAAGGTATACACGCTATCTCTACACGCGTGGAATCAAAGCTGCTCCGGCGTCTAGACGGCGGGTAGGGTTGAGACATTGTGCGTACGATGGGGGGGGGGGGGGAAGTAAAAATACCGTGACCCGAAGTCATTAGACTCGAAGCGATCGTGGGGCGAGTAAAAGTACAGTACGGCGTGGAAGGATAGGCCCGCCGCGAAGGCTGAAAAGGCTCCCAGTGGCGAGTCTTAACGTTCGATGCTTTATATTTATAAAAGCTTGAGGAGCTCGAAGTTAATCGCGTGCGATTACCGCGCATGCTTTACATCGGTAGACTTTATCCGCTTCTTCGCGTCCATAGGTACGTCCGATTCGGCGATATACAGACTGGACCAAAAATGCTGTCCTAAAAGTAGATTGAAATAAAAATAGGAAGGAATCATTAGATACGATTGGCGCTTTTCGGAAAATTAGGGGAGGGATGTGAGTTTTTGAGCAAACATCGGTAGAAGTTATAAAAAATGTGATTCAACCCTTTCAGGTGGTAAGTCTCAGAAACCAATTCCGGCCTTATAGCTCTAATCTTACATTTCGAATGGATGGAAATTATTTGTATCGAAGTAGCTATAGGAGTTTTGGAATTTTTATCCATGTATTCGCAATAGAAGTGGTCATTCCTGTTCGGGGGGTAAAGATACAATTTTTTATTTTATTTTTTTTTTCTCGAAATCAGCGTCGTCGATTTATTTTAAAAACAAGCATTAAGAGTTCCCTTTCATTTTTTATTCAATAGAGATAGTCGCCCCTGCTCAGAGGATACAATTACGAATTTGTAATAAGTAGTTATCAATGGTGTCAATGTCATCGAAATCCCCTGAAGCGGCTTCCATACGAGTACTATCAAATAATTTTCATCCACTCTGAATCTAACATCGGAACTCCATAAGGCCGTACCTCATTTCTCAAACTTACCAACTGAAAGGGCTAAATCACATTTTTATCGCTGCTACCGATGCTTGCTCAAAAACTTACATCCCTCATCTAATTCTCTGAGAAGTGCCAATCGTATCTAATGATTCCTTCCTTTTTTTACTTCAATCTACTTTTAGAACAGCATTTCTGATCCAGTTTGTACAGGGTGTAGTGGCTAAGAGGGCTGAAGCAGGAGGAGCCTAATTCTGCTCAGAGAGTTAGTATACTAATCAATGACATGACTTCATACGATCCCCGTTCCTCGGAATCTATTCGGCTGTCAACTCTTTGTCAAAGTGAAGGAATCGTAGGAAGTCGTACCATTGGTCAGTGTATAAACTACGAACAGAATTAGGCTCCTCCCGTTTCAACCCTCTTGGCCACTACACCCTGTATATACATTAGGTACCCTGCACTGCAGTCCAACGCCTCAGGGGTGTCAGTTACCTCCAGCTTCGAGGCTTTATCGAATTGTCCCAAAATTCGATCAAACTACACTGCTCCGACTCGGTATTGTGTCGTGCAGATAAATCGTATACCCGAGTTATGTACGCGCCGCGCTTATATTCTATTCCGACTACGTTCCAAGGGTGGCTGCGTGGGCGACTAGCGACGGATGGATTTCGAAATCAGGGGGAGAGTGGGTTAGGTAGGGATGTTGCCGGGCGAGAGGTTTCCTCGGTGAGAGAAAGAGAGAGAAAGAGGGGGGGGGAAGAGAGAGAAATGGCTTTGTCGAGGGAAGTCGCGGGAGAGGTATCCGTACTCACTTTGCTTTCCGATCAACGTACATATAGTCCGGCACGCCACACACACGGCTGTATCCGCGTTAACTTGTAAGCGTGAAATAATCACGTCACACGCTGGATGCGTCCCCTTTGCCGCCGGACCTATACCGCCGACGACGGCCGTGTTCCGGCGAGAGAAAGAGACCGATACGAACGCCGTGCAGGAGGGGGAAGATACGGACAAAGACAGAAACGGAGAGTAGCCAGCCTTTGTACGGCCGCGCGCGTATAATCAGCACATCCGCAACTTTGTCGCTGCAATGCGACTTGCTCGCGGGGTCGAGCGAGTCACGCCGGTGCCAATTCCGAGCGTCCTTCGTCCTCGCTGGACCGCACGGTACGTTGCAAATGTTATTTCTTTTCGCGCGTGACTGTACAGTCGAGTTATCCAGGAGCCATTACCTCGGAAAAGTCTCCGGTTGTTCGGAACCGTTTTCAATCCGCTTACCGCGAGGACCCTCGCCCCTGACGAGTGGATAAAGGTGAAATCGGACTATTCGGCGGGGCAGATTCCGACTCCGGCGAAATGAAATATTGATGGCTACGCCTTTTATGGAGGAGAGGAGGAGGCACGCGTTCGCATTAATAGGCTCGCTATAAACGCGCTATTGTAAATTGCCGGAGCCGGAATGTCTGCATCCGTTTCGATAAAGTGGAACTTCGCCTTTGAACAAATTGTTCATCAGCTCGATCGCCTATCTGAATAATGTACGAGGTCTCGGCTCTCACAGGAGTCGGCTTATTGTTAGCCGCTCGTCCATATACTCTCCGGCCGTCTAGAGTGGCGGTACAAAGGGCTTGGCTTAAATTAACAACACTTGATATCACTTGTAGTCGGATCCTAGTCCGGCGATCCACATCGCATCGGGACTAGTCCGCGCTGAGCCACGCTTCACTGATCCCGCAATTCGTCGTCAATTTCTGCTGTTTGACGTTTTCCATGGGTTTACACGCGTCACTCGAGCGTTGTATTTATAGAAACGCACCGAGGAGACAGTTTATTAATTGTTGATCAGTGTAATTTTAAATACGGCGAAATGAATATTCCGTCAGGCCAAGAAAATATACATATGTACACGTCGAAAAACAACTTGTCGCGTTCCATTTTCTCAGGTTATAGACATTATACTTATATTAGCCGAAAATGGCAGTTAAATGACTGAATCTTGATGAGAAATGTCCATAATTTAGAGTGATACAAGAAGCATTAGTCGCTGCGCACGACATAAGTAGTTAGAGCCATCTACAGGAGAACAGCGGCTTTCAGTGCAACATCCTAATAAATATCGCAATAGTTAACGAATACTTCCTTGATCCAATGAAATGTTTATTTCGTCATATTCAAACAAACATTTATTAACCCTCCGTTGGTAAGGTGAAACAATGTAATGTGAAAATTGCATTTAGTTGGGGTATGACATACCCCACCTTACTAACGCAGAGTTAACTACAAATAAACTGTTTCCTCGACACGGTCACATGCGAGGAGCGTCGCGCGAACGTATTTCGAACGTACGAGGGATGTCTTTCGCGAAACTGCGGAAAGACTGCGGAATCGTGAATTTCCGGACGGTGTCCTTTATTTTTCGCCGGGCGATTCGAAACAACTCCCGTTCGTTGAACTCTCGTATACGTAACGACGTACGAGTTGGAGAAGTTGGAGGACAGTTCGGAAACCCCGGAGGAAATCTGATGATTTACGGCGTGCGAGGCATCGCAAGAGTTTTAATGCCGAAAGTACGACGGCGTTAAGAGTAAGATCCCTAACTTTATAATGACGCAATCGACAGGAGCAGCAGGGGGGACGAACGTGGCGGAAAGGGGAAGATGGAAAGTCCGGGGAGTACCTACGCGGCGAAAGAGGGCAGAAAGGTACATCAGGCGGTAGAGCGTCCAAGGATTGTCGCAGCCGAAGGAATCGATCCTTCGTCGCGAGCAACGTGCGCGAGAGTTCGTTCCCTCGGGTGCATGCGATGCAATTTGCTGACTGAAACTCGACGACTGTAGACTTCGCGTACTTTCGTCGACGACGCCTCTGCGATGGAAGCTGCAATGGGCCGCGCGCTAGATGACTCACGCCTGCGGTTTACCGTGTACGGCCGGCCGCAAAGTGCCGAGATCGTGCACAGCGCGCGTCACGCAACGTTTCTCGATACACGTCGCGGCTATACGGTACCGCTCTTGACGCGCGTACTCCGACACAATGTACATTCGCGCAAAGATACGTCGCGCTTGGATCGTCTATTTTTGCCGGGGAACGAGATACGTTTCCACGTGAATACCTATGCTTTAGCACAGAGGAGTGGAAAACGTGGGATCGTTGGAGCTGCCGGAGCGCATCGAGACCCGGAACAGCTATCCGTCATTTTTCCGATCGCGCGCACGCGGTGTCGGCGAAGAAGTCGCGAAAGTCTCGGCGGGGACTGGCGCGTTCCTTCTCTCAGCGCAGAAACGGCGCGCTATCGACATCGTTCTTCGATATACGGTGCGCCGCGGACGCGAAATCGATACGCGCCGTTGTATCGCCTCGTATCGTTTCGCCTGGTTGCAAATCGGTGCGCGTTTAGCGTGCGATGTACGGCCACGAATTGCCTTTGGCTTCCGGCACACAAGTTGCCGCCGCGCCGATACCTTCCCCATACTTCGCTCTGCGCCGAGTCGTTTGTTTCTCGCCACGATTTGATTTATACGTTCCCGTGCGATGCGCAGTTGTTGCGAAATACCCAGAGGCTGCTCCGCGTTCAAAGGTAAGTCGCTATCGGAACCGGAACGCGAGTCGTTGGAAACTGTCGAGATGAGCTGAAAACCTCTCACAGCGTGAGAAGTAACGGGACTGAGAGTTATCGGAACATTTGCGAAATCATTTGGTCCGAGATTGCTACACGTTTCTGTTGAAAACGTCGGGAGAATCTTTGGAATGGCTTCAGATCAAAAGGTTCCGCAGTGTTCGCTCCGCTCTGGCAGCTATGGACAACTGATTGTCAATATCGATTGGTCTCTTTTGACTCCTGCAACTTGCATTCCAATGCAGAAGAGCCCTTGCGATTTGTTCGCGTGATTCTAGAATCGCGAGTTCCCGCGGTAATTGGATGTCTTGCCTTCACGGGCGCATCGAATGGATATACACGCGCGCGGAGTAGCGGGTAATTGAAACTTCGAGGAGTCAATTATTTGACAGAGAAGTACCGATTTATGGTTCAAAGCGAATGCGGATCAGAGTTTTTTGTATGATATATCGTGGGAACGCCGTCTTTGTCTACGTCTTCTTGATTTCAGATTTAGGTTCAAAGTTTCTTTTTGGAACTTAACATGTTTTATGAGCGCGGGTGCGGGGACTAACGAATCATTACACTTTAAAATAATCGCGGCTCATCTTTCGTCCATTAAGAGAAAAGAAGGAATTCTCGACTGCTTGGTACGAAAATAATCAAAACGTCCTTGACGCTGACCTTAACTTTATTTTTTAGCCGGGAAAATTTTCGCAATTTTCGATTTTTACGCGTGACTCACGGAAAAGTTTATTTGAATACAAACTCAGTAGAAACATTTATTCGCGATGTGAATAAGGAATTTATTTTCAAGGGACAAACGGGAGTATGAAGTGAATAAAAGTTTTACGATGTACCTACCTACGCAGACATTCGCTTAATTTAAATAGATTTTGGTTTGATATGAAAAAAATTCCTATTTGTGATTATTGATTAGTAACATAGGCTCTCTGATAGATTCGTATGGAAATAAATTTTTCTCCGAGAGTACGTATGTGCATTAGGGTAAAAATGGGATAGATGCCCCACAGGCGACGGAAGATAGATGCCTCTATTTTATTAACGATTTACTATACTAATATTCTTGCAGTGTCACGGAAGATAATACGGTGTAAAACCTATCAATTATTACTTACTTCCTCATTATTATGTACTTTATATGGAAAATAGAGAACGGCTTTTTTACACATTTGGTATTATTTGTTGAAAAAGGAAGAAACAAATAGCGAAAGGAATGACAAAATCGTCAGAGCCGACAGGACAACAACAGTTCTGTAGTGAGCTTTCAATTATTTCTGCTTATCTATTTATTGATAATCATATTTACTGCTACTGCTGCTTTTGCATTTATCCTCCAAAATGCCGAAAGCGGAATTTATTATTTCTTTGGATATCTTAATTTGTTCTATTTAAATTATATTTTTCCGTTGTAGAAATTCTTACATTTTCTAGTAAATAGACCATGTATTCGCATTCTAACAACAAAATATTTTGCTACATCATTTTTATTCCTTAGGTATAGGACACCTATCCCACTTTTACCCCGTATGAAAATGATTACGTCGTTAACCTTCGTCTTCTTGGTGTTGACTTTTGGAATTGAACGATAAATTCTCTTACGTAAACAAGCCCCACTTTTTGCGTGTTTCACGTGGCTACTGCCCACACATGTACATGAAATACGTATCGTACTCTACGTGAATTTCACATCGTTAGATGTTACGTAGAGGACGCGAGAGGAATGGATTGAATAGAGGGAGATGTGCAAACTGCGAAGAGAGAAAGAGAGTGAGAGATGCACTACAGAGGGGTCGAGCACGGCCTCGACACCTCGTTACTCCCCAAAGTCGAGCGATCTGTCGATTTTCCGTCCGCGCAAATTGATAGCATACCAACGGTGGCTAAGTCCACGCGGATATATCGAAACCAATCGAGGGATCGTGACGGCGACTGTGTCGGGAGTGTCAGGACGCTCCGTCCGGCGAGAGTCGGGATGCCGAGAGGCATCGGCATTCCGTCCCATTTCACCGGACACGGAGAGGCGTAACGCGGGCGTTTCAGTTATACCCGATATGGAAACAGCCTATAGAGAGATAAATGATATAATTACGGCACACATGACGGGGAATGCGATATCACCGGAGCCCTCGAGAAACAACTACGACGTCGACCCTTCTTGACCCAAAGGCGCTTGACTGCTCAATGTCGAAATTGATTCGACCTACCGACGCCTTTCCCTCGACGTCGCGAGTAGCCACGGAAGACAATTATTTTATCGCGTGAAACCGATGCCGGCGCATCGAAACATATAGGAGGAACGCTCGTAAACCGATAGGGTCTCCCCGCGATCCGGAAGTAACGGAGAGCGGGTGTAGGGGCTAGCGTGCTTATCTCCAGCTTGGAATCTACCGATAGTAAAACGTGGATTAACGTTCGTTTGTTACCTTGGCGTCGGGGTAGACTTTCAGCGACTGTGACTGGTCGGATATACTTGTAGACTCGCTCGAAAGAATTCGACTTCTCGAGACCGGCTCATCGTTGGTCGCGAGAAGAATCGCGACTGCAGTTACACCGGGAACAGATCCATATCTGTAGCTGAGAGGTAAACAATCGTATGTTCATAAAAGAAAGTTTTCAGCAGTGAGCAAAACAACTTTACCTTTACCCCACTGATACATCGTCACCTCAATATAGGTTTATTCGATATCCACTTTTTGGGGATATCGAGTTACACACATCAAAATTCAAGTTAAAATTGGTTTGTTCAATGAACAACAACAAAATGGGGTATACCGTCACCCCAATATAGGTCCATTCAATGCCCGCCCCTGCCGTTTTTGAGGAGAGAGCACTGTGAAACTATTTCTACTAATAATGTGAAACTAAGCACAAATTTCAGTTTCACAGTGCTTTCCTCAAAAACAGCAAAAACGGACATTGAACAAACCTACATTGGGGTGACGCGCGCGACATGGAGATACTACCTTTTCAAAACTAAAAATATTGGCAACCAATAAAACGGGACTTACGATTTTTTTTACCACAATAGCAAGTTGAAAGAGTGTAGTTTGAAAATGATATTAACTCAATATTGGGTAAAATTGGAGTTACAACTATTTACCTCTCAGCTACAGATATAGGAATCTTCAACTGGCCTAACGCTGGACTACTACTGGCTGCCATAATAGAGAGAAGAGTATATTAATCACTTTTATATAATATTAAATAACAATTATCATTTTGGGGGAAATATTGCGTTCATAGCTTTACCGTATGACGATAGCTGACATATATCCAGTGAACTTCATTAAGTAATGTCAATTATTGTCATACAGTAAAGCTATGAACCCAATATTTTCTCGAAAATATGACATCTATTATGTGGTATAACAGTGATTAATATACTCTTCTCTCCGAGTATGACCTGCGATGGCGCGATAACGGCAGCTATGACTGGCTTGATAACGGACAAGCACTGGGATGATAGTTTCGGACCAATATTAGGTGTTGATAAACGGCCAAACATGGCAAACTATATTGATCAAACTATGGTAATATTAGGTACAATATTCAGGCAGCAATGGTATGAAAATCTGTCATTCATGATATCAATTTGCCCGAGCCGCCCAATAATAAATTCATAATATTGAATTAGCTCAAAATATCGGTTTTTAATAAAATAATTAAAGGACAAAACAAAATGTCTTCAACAACATGTAACATGTGATATCTAAATTGGGTATTTAAAAATGGCGGAAGATTCATCCCTTCGACCAAAGTTACACCCTGATGAACCTTTGGTTAACAACTATAGGTTCAAGTACAGCCGATTATCGATTACCATTACTTTATAAAAAATAATAGGCGCCTGAAAATCCACCAGAGATACACCCAAGGAAAAGGTTTACTTAGTTGAATACGAACCTGATAGAAAAATTTATTTGAGATTAATAGGAATTTATTAACGTCAAAAAGTCTATTCGAATGAAATTAATGTTCTACTAGGTTCGTATTCGATTAAAAAGATACCTACGCAAAACGTTCATCAAATTCAAATAGATTTTTGTTCGATGTGAATAAATTCCTATTTACCTGAAATAAATTTTGTCTATTATAAGTTCGTATTTAACTAGATTTTTTCTCTCAGGTAGTGCAACGCTACGCGGCCAGTTCTTGGCCCATGATTGGTAACTATAGATTAGCCAAGTATTGGCCCTGTTGTAATAATTAACTTTCTTATATGGGAAGTTGCACCCCATTCCCTCCTCAAGGCACGTCAATTCTTACGGCTCGGGTGAACCCGGAATAACCAGAAAAAAGGGATTTTATCGACGCGTGTTACGTCTAGTCTTCTTTGATTTTCCGAGAGTCGTATATTACTGAACGTTGTTGACAAACAACAATATCTACAGCAGCCAAATGGATGAGTAAGCGAAGGAAGCCGCGGGGAGAAGCAGTAGACGAGGACGTCGAACGAGAGCTCCTCTGAAATAGTGCCAGCCTGACGTAATATATTCCTCCGAAACGCAGGACCGTATTGACGGCACCGCGTGGCGAAATACGGTTTCGATCCGACGGATTTTGTCTTTCGGATTAACTTCGGCACGGGCTCGAACGGATCGCAAACATTCCCGGACGGTCCTTTCCAGCTTAATTTCACCAGGGATCGATATAGCGTAGGTCCTCGGGAAAATTAATATTGTACTAAAATTAATCGGGCGATATAGACCGATCGCTCCGCCTCTTCGGGCTCTCTAAGATACGCGCTCATATTTTGAGGGATTCTTTTCGCTCGTGTATAAATCTCGATTTCAACTGCCGCGGGGGAGAAAATTTAATTTGCCCGTCTCTCGCCTCGTTCGAACGGCAGATACGCACGGACGAAAGGGCACGCCATTTTCCCACCCCTCTACCTTTGTCACTTCCTCGCGCTCTCTTTCAGTTTTTGGTACCTACAGCGAAAAATATGATGGATTACCGAGTGTTATGTCGGTACATGTGTATGTAATGGCTCGGCAAGTCGAGATATGATCGATGCGATTTTTTATCCGGCTCCGTGCCGGATGACACGAAACGATACCGAAACGCGTTCTTTGTGGGCATCGTTCATTCTCTCGTTCTGTCAGAGCGGAAAGTTTAGATCGCGTTGAAGCAGCGAAGCGACGGTCGACGAAGGATCGTTTTTCGAGGTAAATATATGCATACATATAGCGGGTACAGATTCGTTTCATTGTCGTATAGTTTCGATGGTTGAGGTATTTCCTACAATTTGACACCTGAATTCTGCCGTGTTAAGTTAAAAGGGCGTATCTGACATTTTTACAGTTTTGAGATATTAGGGGTTTTTTAATTCTTTTCGTGCTACACACTGATAATGAAGTTAAAAATAAATGATGAAATATTTTATTCTTTCTGGGCCAGATACGACTTTTTTTTTAACTTAACCTCGTGTCAGACTTGTATAAAATTTAATAAACTGAAAAATGATTTTTTTGCAGATACGCCCTTTTAACTTAACACGGCAGAATTGGTGAAGGAACGGCGTTAATTGCATTTCCAATAGCAAAACGCGTCTGAGTTTTTAAATGCCATGTTAACAAATGGTAAATTTGACACTGCAGTGATCTTGAGTAAATTGCATTTCGAAGTGGATCAATCTCTGTTTTGTTCACCGAGAAAACAATTTATTAAAAGGTATTAAATGTAATTTCAAATACAGCGAAATAAATATTTCGTTGCGATAAGAAAATTGATATTAACTATTAAAATGTTTATTTCATTCAAACGGTTGCTATAAAGTATTGAATTGTAGCAAAGAAATATTGTAATAGTTATTGAGCATTAATTTGGTCCAATAAAATGTTTATTTCGCCATATTCAAACAAACATTTCTTAACTACAAATAAACTGTTTTCTCGGTGTTCTCTCAATTATTATAAGGTCACCTGATAGAAAACGAGATTTAATTAATCTTCCAAAATAAGGTTCGACGTAATTACGAAACGTTCGTACGACGAAAAGATCGCCTGTTACCGCGTCAAATTCAAATGATGTCACTTGAAAGTGAATTATGTTCCCGTGGGAGAGCAAGGATTCTAGCGTTCACGTGGTACTCGTTCGCTCGACGAGTAGTTGAAAAAATTACATTTAATTACACTCGCGTCTGCGGGGTGGCGCGATAGCACGGATAATTAGCGTCGATAGAAGGTCGCGCGCTAATGAAACTCGATACGCTGAGCGCTGTCTCGTAAATTTATACAGAGCAACCTGCCCGTACGAAAAAAAAAAAATAAAGAGAATCTATCC
Organism: Xiphydria camelus; assembly: GCA_963678675.1. Taxonomy (NCBI): domain Eukaryota; kingdom Metazoa; phylum Arthropoda; class Insecta; order Hymenoptera; family Xiphydriidae; genus Xiphydria; species Xiphydria camelus. The sequence goes on from OY783192.1 coordinate 4,173,955, forward strand.
TTGTCACACATATATGTATATACCGGGTGATTCTTTAATATTGCGACAAACTTCAAGGACGGGTTCCTTAGATGAAAATAAGAAAAAAAGTTCCTATGAACATGGGTCCAGCAACGCTGAGTTTCGGAGAAACAGGGTGTTCATTTTTATACAAATTTTCTATACTAATAATAGGAAGTATATTTTTGCAACGCTTCCATTTTATTTATTGTTTGTAATAGGGCCTTCTCAGGGGTATTAAATATAATTTCAGAAGGGATGCGTCATTGCGTTTGTACTGTTTGTTGATGGAAGAGAATTTGTATAAAAATCCGACACCCTGTTTCCGGACCCATGTGTTCATAGGAACTTTCTTTCTTATTTTCATCCAAGGAACCCATCCCTGAAATTTGTCGAAATATTAAAGAATCGCCCGGTATATAAAGGGAGAACGAATAAAAAATAAGCGGAATACGGGTTTTCGGCCGATTCCGTCGATACTTCCGGATAGATATATTTCTCTGGAAATAAAAAAGGTCATTTTTTACGAACGACGCGCGGTCTACTCGTCCCCGCCGCCGGTTTTCCATTTCCCGTTATCCACGGGAGAACCTCGGGATTTCGTATGCTTATGGACGAGGATTCAGTGAATCGTGAGGAATCGCAATTGCTCTATTTGATGAATCGTCCTGGGATGGTAGATCCGGAAGTGCACTTCGGCAAATAAAGGAGAGAAAGAGAGATTCGCGAATTGGAATGCTCCCTCGTTCCCGGGCGGAAAACACTGCTTCTTCGTCGCGGAGTCGTGCGGGGGCTCGGCCGGGACGATTCCGCTCACGAGAGGTGTACAAGCACCAATGACGAACGTATTACCGGAATAGCTCGTAAAATGAAAAATGAGCGGAGGACGGGACTCTGAAATACTTTCGGGAAGAAGATCGCGAGACGCTCGCCAATAATTCAGTTCTATAACTCTCGAGTTCTGGTGCGCTTGATATTTTTGTGCGAAATGAAAAATGTCGCAGAGGTTGACGTTTCCGGCACGCTTTGCCGGCGTATCGGGGAGTTGAATGCTATTATGAATTAATCTTCCGCAAATTAAGACGAATAAAAGTAACGCCCTGAATCAATTGGGATTAATTTTGCATTGAATATCTGTCTTTAAATACTTTGTATATCGTTTGTATAAAAATATACTTAAAAATAGTGTTTCATCGTGTTTGTAATGACGCAAGTCCAAATGAAACAAAGGTTTATTTTTTGAATCGTTGAAATGGACGATTAGTAAATGAAAAACGAAGACATAAAAGTTATTCGTACTAATTTGCTCTCCCGAAAAGAAGCAGCAACATCTCAGCTCCAATTATTCGATAAACTAGACCACATAAACTTGCGTATATTTTGAATGAAATGTACAAGAGTTTTAAAATCGCTGGGGTTCAGTAAGCCCATCTGGTTCTCAAAGGGTTAAGGATGCCCCCGCGTCATTGAATCGACTCAAGAGAAATTGATCGTAGCTCGGATTGGGTACAAGGAGCCAAAGACGTCGACAATGCCCTAACGCTTCAGGGTCGTTATACGGAAAAGGCCGAAGAGAGTCGAACTATGCCCGCGCGTCGCGTGCTCGCGCATTGTTAGACGGAGAGCATGATTAATTTTTGCATTCTTCACTGCGCCACGCCCACGTCACGCAGCGGGTGCGGGATTTCACCGTATAGATGTGTACTGCAAATCTTTTTCGCGTATCTAGCCATTCAGCGCACGTATTCGACTGCTGAATGTACTTTACTCGAATAGCCGACGGATTACGGCGGTCTTACTCGACAAGTCGGTTCTTCGCGACTTAACGGGCTTATGCATGCATAATTATAGTCAGATGCACGCACGCCTAGAAGCCCGCTTCTCGACGGAATACGACTACACTGAGAAAAAGAATCGTTCGATCAAACTAAATTTTGCATACCACAATTTCTCGGGCGGCCAAGTAAATATATAGTTATCTCAACAAATATGCAGTTAAAGCAAATGAAATTTAATCGAAGTAACTAAATATCAAACAGCATCAACTAAATGTTTGTTCAAATAACTATATACCTATATTTAGTTACCTTCCTGGAACCTCAAAATTTAATTGAATCGAACGGTTCTTTTTCGCATAGTAGTTAACACTATAATTCTTCCGTTCCTTTGACAAAAACCTTTGTTGAAACAAAACAACTCGGATTGATTTAACAATGCAGAGAAGTTGAATTAACTAATATCGGCCAACAAAACGAATTTTATTGAATGAAACGAAAAAAAATTCGTTATTCCCGCTGTATATAGTCCAACCAAACACACAATGGTTGGTCTGAAAAAATTTAAGCTTAAACCAAACAATTTGGTTGGAACAAATAAATTGCTTTTTCAGTCTATACTTATATACTATTACGGAGACTCGAAGAAGTGCGAGATTATCGATGTTCGATGTAAGTGCTGTAGATATGAAATACAAATATATATTTATAATTAATAAATATTTGAAGGGGTCAGAAGCAAAAGTGCCTAAGTGACATTTTTGGTGAAAATGACCTAAGTACAGATTATTACCCAATTGAAAATTATTCTCAGTGTTCGGTTCTGTTTGGTGTAAAAATTACCCAATTGAAAGTTGTAAGGTAGCGCCACCTTTTAACGGGTAGAAAAAGTTATATAAATGGACTGTGTTTCAATACGCACCGAACTTTGGAGGCTGTTTCTTCAGAGAATAAGCATTCTGCTACTCAGGCACTTTTGCTTCTGACCCCTTCATTTGTCAAAATATGGCGAAATAAACATTTTACTGGATCAAAGCAAATATTTGTTAACTATTACGATATTTATTTAGCACAATTTGATCCTTTGAGGCACTCACTTGAATTAAATAAACATTTCACTAATTAACATACTTTCTTACCCGAATGAAACATTTATTCCGCCGTATTTAAAATTGCATTTATTAACTATTAATAAACTGTTTTCTCGGTGTGTCTAACTTTCGAATAAAAACCAGAGACGATACAATTTACTCGCAAACGTTCACTTTCACGATTAACGCATTTACGATTCGTTCAATTTCCTCGAATATCGAAGAGTACTGAGTTTCTCTCTTTTACGATGATTCCAAAAAGCAATAGCGAGTCTATACGTACCCTACGAACTTATTACACGTTTCTTATCGAATCATGGTGGTACGTATAATCGCGTGCGTTACCGTAAAACTCCTATAGGCGCGTAAAGCATCACGATCTACTCTGGCGCCGTTTCTCGGGTCCATGAAACAGCTCCGAGCACCATTTACTACCCCGGCGTTGTGGAATGCGAGGGAACCGGGATGTCGAGGCTAGGAATGCGGGTGGAAAAGCTAGGGGACGCGAGTGCACTCGTCGGTAGGTACTGTGCGAAAAAAGACGCGTTTCTCGGTGCAGGATATACCCGGCGTGCAATCGCGCAGCGTTATGGAATCGAGGGAAATTCTGCCGTCTTAAGAGAAAATGTCGTATCTCAACACTTTAACACGTTTCAAGATACAACAGTTTTTCTGAATTGTTTCCGATCCCATCCGCATTTTGTTTTCAGCTGATATATAGGAGCTGCAGATACGCCTTACACACACTTGGCACAGTAATAAAGCAGATAAAGATATGTGCCCAAATAGCCAAAAAAGCAAAAATCGATTTTTTTTTTTGCAGATACGGCATTTGGTCTTAGCACGGCAGAATTACAGTCTCGTGGCGTATACTGCACATTACACACTCGTCGACGACGGCGAGCTTATTCGTCACTCCTCGTCGTGCCGGCGGTACACATCGACGCGAAGAACGTTTCTTGCTCAGACGACAAACTGCCGCCAGAGTGGTATACATACGCCGGGCTTTATTTGCTTCTGTAGCGCGCCCTGCTCTATCGGTATATCCGTGAAATAATTTTTTATCTGATACACGATGACGTCGACACGGCTTTCGATTTCACGCTCTGGAAACCCTACCGTCCGCAGTGGAAGCGAATAAAGGAAACGGTACCAGGGTATGTTTGGAAACTGAATATATTTCAAGCTCGTTATACTTCCGCGCTTGTATCGGTTGGACTCTGAAAATAATTGTCGTATTCCACGGTGACGCGGGTGTTCAGTATCGTGGTTCCGATATAGAGCGCGCTCCGGTGGTTCGAATACACGAGACTGATAAGAATGACGTACCTTTTATTGAGTGAGTTGTGTGTGCAGCGCTTTCAAAAACCGTGAATCGGAGGACCCGATGTTATCTGAAACAGAGAGACGATCCGATTTATAGATGAGGTCGGGATAGAATTTTTTACCTTAATCTTATTCATTTCGGAGCTGCGATTTCTGTAGTGGCTTCGCGAGCACCTGTAGCTTCGGATCAACGCTAGTCGTTTAGGGTTATTGAAAGAATAATCACACTTGTTACTCCCAAACTTTATTGTACTTATTTTTCGGGTTAAGGAATCTTCATCATTATTTTGCTCGACCAATATTTCAGAAACGTTATTCGGATTAACGTTAGTCATTTAGAGTTATTGAAATAATAATCAAACTTGTTAGGTACTCTTATACTCTTTCGGCCGACGGAATATTCATCATCCAGTTTCACTTGAACCCTACTCTCCGCTTATTAAATAGCTAATCGCACCTGCCAAAACGTACCTATGTACTTATACAGGGTGTCCCACAAAATACACGCCAAACGATTATCAAATTCTGTCACATTCACCACTATTGAGATGACCGATGTCTTTCGGACTGGAACGTCTATTGGGTTCGTGTCTGGGCTGTCGGTATTACCACCGAATTTTAGAGAACCATCTTGGATCGGGTGCGTCTACCGATATGCAACCCGCTACGCTCGCGTGTATTTTCTGGGACACCCTGTAGGTATTGGTAGCTATTACTTCGACGTCATCGCGACACCGAGTTAACTGAAATTCGGGGAAGGGCATTCATGAACCGCGTAAAAAAAAGTATGGCTTAAGTATAGCGGAAGTCTGGGAAAAGTTGAACCAAAAAAGTGTGGCTACAGATCGTATCCCAGGCTTTCAGCCGATAAACGATGCTCTCTTGGTTCAGTTGTTCGTACGAGGTTATGCTATAATCGATGTCTGTTCTTGTCAGTTGATATTTTATTAAACTCTTAAATTATTACTAATAAACTATATTCTAGTACTGAACAAGTCGTTATAGTTTTTATAATGAAAACCCCATACAACAGAATTGAATCAAAAAAGTACGGGCAAGTCGAGTAAATTTTACTTTTCAGCCGATATGAAAAAATTGTCCTGCTGTAAATCTGAGATACGATCCGTAGCCATACTTTTTCGGTGCAACTTTTCCCAGACTTCCGTCATACCTTAACCATATTTCTTTTCTTTACGCAGGAACTTACGAAGTCAATCGGTGTACGTAAATCGTATTTCTCAATTAACCATTCTTTTGATTATGCAATTACGGGATAGCGCATTTCTTGCCACAGATTGAAGAGGCGGCTGAGCTGGTCGTTTGCTGTCTGGTCGTAATAGCAGCCTGCGGGGAGTGGGGCAAATAGTGCCGTAACAGCAATAATTTAATGGCGAGTAGACCGTGAATTTCGCATTGCGCTGACTCTCTCGCTTTCTTTCTCTCTTATCTATCGCGCGCGGCTTAGTAATATTTCTCAGCGCCCCGTCGGTCGTTGCGCTAAATTCCAATCTTCGATCGCGTCGTGAAAATAATTTCCCACCCGACGCGTGACGAGCTAATATGAGGAGAATGCACCGTTGCATCCCAAAATAACCACGAAAGTCCTCGTTACATCGTGAAAGCCATGACGTTCCTTGGGCGGAGAGTACTGCGTATAATCTCGTGCGCTCTCCTGTATGTGTGTCGTGTATAGCCTTCGGGTAGATTATTAGTCTAGACTCTCGTAAATTTTCCTGCGAGGAATAAGGTCACCTCTAACACACACACACAAATACCTTCGTTTTTTTTCCACGATATAGATGATCGCTCAGCCAGGTTTGACGCGTTGGCACAGCACGGCTGAAGAGCTTAGCGTTTTTTTTCTTTCCAATTAAAACACCATCATAAAAGTAGCGGATCTCTTTATAGATGCAATGAGAAGAATAACTTGGTTAAAATGACAAAACGCATCTGATTAAACGAGGTTAGTTATTCCAATAAAAATACTATTAAATTGAACCGAATATTTAGTTATTCTAACTACTTGTTTAGTAACTTTAACTACACGTCTAGTTGTTCTATCCAGAAAATGATTAGTTTAACCAAACACAGGCTTCACAGCCCCTATTTTTTCATTTTAGAGGAAATAGGGGACATTTTGGCAAAAAGGGGGACGATGTTGATTAAAAGAGGAGATCTTTCAGAAGTAGAAACGTGTAGTGATTTTAAAAAATAACAATTTTTAAGATATATAATGAAATACTAATATTTATTAAGTGAATGAGGGATGTTTTCGTAACTTAACAATTTATATCTCATGTTATGTAACTTAAATCTGAGTATCACAGCCTGATTTATGGGAAAGAGATTATTTGTCGAATTGAGTTTCCGATAAGAAACATTAATTCAACCAAGCTATTATATTGTAAATGAACTATTGAAGCAGGCAGATAAAGTATGTTATATTATTTTAGCAAAAAAAAAAGTGACTATTTTGACCCATTTCACGTAATCTTAAACGCTTAAAAGGTAAATTCAACTGAGAAGCTGAATAATAAGTGTTTTTAGAGGGAAATTATCGAATTACAGGGGAAAAGGGGGAAAATTGCAAGTTTTAGGGTGAAAAAGGGGAAACTTAAAAAATAGGGGAATAAAGGGGAATAGAACACACTGTGAAGCCTGCAAACACAGACGGAGAGAGAGGATCCATATTTTGCCAAACGGTTTGGTTATGGTCCTCAGGATTTTGAATAAATTGACCAGGTCATTTCTCTCAGTATACGAATTCACGTTGCGCATAATATTATATGTATATCACGTTATACATTACACCCATCTATTCGTGATGGAATATAGCCAAAGGAACGTAAGTATGAAATATAAACATTTATATACGGTGAACAATCGCCGATATATGTATATAGGATAGACGTGGACTGACAATCGGAAACGTTCAGTGCAACGTAAAACCGAGACGGACCGTTAAACGCGATATTGCAGCACGATAAACGTTTCAAGAGAGAGTAGCTCTATATTCCAGATACGAAGCGCCGTTCGAAGTTAAGCCGAACTCACTGAAATTGCAGTATATAAAACGCGAAGAGTGGGTTACCTCCGATAGAAATGAGCCTGCTTTTATTCGCTCGACGCTCGTACGTGGACGCAGTATTGGTCCAAGGTTCGGTCAAATAGTACCTCCATTATATGCACATTAAAGCTATAAGAATTCATGGAATTTTCCTCTTTGATGTACAACGGAATCAAGAGATTCGTGTACCTTATTTTCACATCAGCCCCCGCATTTGCTAAACGCGATAAAGACACTAAAGCTATAATAATTCATAGAATTTTCCTCTTTAATTTTTATCGGAATCAAGATCTCCGCACTCTTGATTCTCTTATCAGCCTCTGCATTTAGGAAATGCTAGACACGATAAACCAGGTGTAAAAAAATTGTAAAAAATTTGGACCAGGAGCATAGCCAGCACATTTGATTGGATGGAACACTTTGGAGTTTGCGGTGGACACCTACTGATCTGCTGCAAACTCGAAATTTTCCTCGCCATGCCTTTCACTCGCTGTTGCAGCCACTCATCTACAGGTGTCTTCCAGGCGGTCACCCATGCATCCCCCCCCCCCCCCCATTCCAAGGTGTACCTTGGACAATCCCGCGGCTAACCGAGTATAAAAAAGTTCAATCGATTCGCGCTACTCGCGCAATTGTAGGTAACGCGTTCAGGAATTTCGGATCGTTCGAGAAAAAACCGCATTGGCACCACTCCAAATATTTCTCCGTCGAGCAGCCGTTGCCTGGGCGCAGATGTACCTACATAGCCGTCGACGCCGTACGTGGCGCACACGTGTATTTGCACGTATCCCCGTAACACACCCGCTATACCTATATAATATACCGCAGCAGGCGGATTTATCGTGTCAGACGAACGAATTCTCGATTGGACGGGCTGCGCTCGAAAATCGTAATCTCTCCGCGAGGCGAAATCGATTAAGGCCGAGTCCGAGTAGCGTTTCGTTGCAAAAGAGCCCCCCGCGCTCGGTCGAAACATTAATTACGGCGGGACTCGGGCGAATGTAGGTCATTAACGCCGTCGAATCGGGTGTATCGCAACGGGAAAACCGGGCAGAGGATCCTACTTAAATACTTCAAAGAGCGCGGCGACGGAGCAGGGTTATAGGAGGGGAGGGACGCGGAGGCGGTTGGTATCTAAACGGTGGATTAGCACGTTACGCTCGGGCGCTCGCTCACGTTTTGGATTCATAATCTGCGGGCTTAAGTTTCAATTACTAAACTTTAGCCGAAACACAGGTGATAAATGACCAAAGTTATCCTTTCATTCGGCGCGGCATTACGCTTATAACGGCGAAACCCCAATCTCGTACACGGCCCACATCCGGGGATCGCGTTTCGAATGTCCCGGGTTATTATTCGACACGGAGGAAAGATTAAAAGGCTTAGTCAGTCCGGCGCGTGTCGGCCGGCCTTATCGCGCCATTCCGCTCATAGTTATTTAGCACCTTCGGCACGACCCCTTTCGCCGGGGATGGCCGATATCGATTACCGAAGGAGGACGTGAGAAGTTTGAAAAGATGGCTTAACTTCCGTCATCCGGCCGCTAATAAAGCGTCCTGGCTATTGTACGAGGTACGATCTCGCGGAGCCACACGCTCGCGCGCGCGAAACTTTCCGAGCTCTACCGAAGCGGTTAATGCACTGTCCGTTCCGTATTTCGCGCGCGGATGAAGGCGGCCGTGCGGTCGCACGCGCGCGTGTTCACACACAAGGCGTTATTATTGCGGTCGAGAGATACCGTGAACGGTATGACGTAGGATTGCTGTCATCCCGCTACGTGTTAGCGGGATCTATGCTAAGAGATACCGCGAATGAATCGCGGTATGACGGTTAAGTAGCATTTGTACGTAACGAGTAAAAGCGTACTTAGACGCGGCGGTTCGACGCTGTTCAATGCAGTATGAGCTCCGACGAAATATCGGTGTTGATAATGCCGGATTGTCGGACACGAAATTGAGCCCGATTGAGCGGTACGGAGACGGAAGAAAGGTACTTCAGTGCGAATTCATCGAACCGTCTCTTTCTGTCAGCTCTTGAATTGCAACGGTTCGCAGCCAGAACTGATTTCGAATTGGATCGTGCATGTGCAAATGCACTGAGAGAAAAGTGGGTGGTAAAATAAACTACCTATAATATCGCACAAGCTTGAATTTTCCTGGTCGCCAATACCATATTTACAATTAAAAAGGCCACGAATGCAATCGAAATAACTTTTGTTATGTGGTTATCGTAGCAATAATATTGTAGTTTGTGATAACCATGCACCATGGTTTGATTAGCCAGAAAAGTAGATCGATAATATTACTACGTAGTAATGTAAACCTATAAAAAAAAATATTGGGATCATCTATCGACTATATTGCAAGTTGCTCTGTGGTTGCAGTAATCATATCTCTTATTACTATAACCAGAACTTCACTGTTTAGAAAAATTATGGAATCATGATTGGTGCCAACGTTGACGATGATTTTTAGTTAAATTATGGTTCTTTTAACCAGATTTTTCTCTCGGTGTGGGACTTTCGTTAATGGGGTGGTTTTCTTTTAAAGCAACAGCGGAGGACTCGATTAATCAATATTGGTTTAGCACTTGACGTACAGCATTTATATTTGCAAATGTAATTGATTCGATTGTGAATCTACGGGAAGATATATTTCGAGTCGAATTTAAATGAATTCGATCAAATTGACAGTTCGTTTTGATGAATAAAAAATGTATTAGTTTCGAAAGAAAGAAATTATTTGAATATGGATTTACGAGAACCATATGAAGGGTCCAGTGGAAAAACGATGAGGTTCCATTTTTATTATCAACATACCAAACCTTACACGGGACAAACAATGAGATTCCACTAAAAATTGTGGTTGAAAATAGGCGGCACAGTGGACTCCCGCGCGTTGTGAAACTTTAAATGTCGTGTTTCTCAACTTTTAGAAATATGGAACCTCATCTTTTTTCCACTGGACCCTTCATATTATTTAACCCTTTCACTGCGGCGCTTCTCGTACATATCGATGGATTTTTGAGGACGTATATTTACGCCTTTCGCGTACATATCGATGGACTTCTGAGGACGTATATTTACGCCTTTCGTAGTGAAAGGTTTAATGGCAATATAAATATTTTGTAACGCACATAGACTCGCGTATACGGAGAAAAGGGATTAGTCATTTTTACAGCGAATCCCAGTAACAGAGCTCCTCGAGGTAAAACATTAATTTTATTAATAGACACAATTTACACTGACAAAAATAACGTGGTCAATTGAACCAAAATCTTGAAGATGATGACCAAACCGTTTGGTGAAATATGGATCTTCCATCTGTGTCGTTAAACTGACCACTTTTTGGTTAGGATAATTAAACATTTGATTAGTACCTATAACTAAACATTTGATTAGTATAACTAAATATTTGGTTAGAATAACTAGATATTTAGTTGAACTGACCAGTATATTGATTAGAATAACTAAACGTATTTAAGTAGATGCGTTTTGTCATTTTAACCTAACTATTTTCCTGTGAGTGTACATTTTATAATTCATAACAGTATAAGCCCGTAAACGCCCAACACATATTAACGGAAGATTGGTACATTTTACCGTATAAACTGAGATGTTTGAATTATTACGAACTGTAAAAAGTACGTTGTGGTCTATTAAGAACTTCAATGTGTTTTACCTTGAGGAGCTTCTTCTACTGGGATAATTGTACAAATTCATAGGTCTTTCCATGATTTTTTACTAACCCTTTTTTTCCGTGTAGGATTGAGTATGTATATCACCTTTCGAGTGCATCACTGGAATTTTGCACCGGTCTTGAAATTCACCAAATTACCACGATGCGCTTGCTTTCGAACCATTCGATAATTACGTTACGCGTCTACGCGCGCGGGGATCGGACGTTTTTGACGCGGTGCAGCCTGATTTTGAGCGGAGAGCGAAAGTGCATATAACACGGTGCACCGAGCAAGCATCGCGCAAATTGAACGCTTCGGGGTGAAACGGCTACACTCGACTGACGCGCTCGGCCGTTCCGTATACGCGCGTATTACGCTCCATGTTTATTTTCTAATTTTATCTATCGCGCGCGATGTGAGCCATCATCGGAGCGCTAGCTTTATATCGCCGCGCCGGCCCGGCGGCGAACGCGCGGCGTTACTGCATCGACGAAACGCAATTTTCTATTGTCTATCGAGAAAATATAATTTTCCTCCATTGCCCTGCAGGGATTTATTGTTTATAAATGAAGTGCTACGTAAAAACAACAAGAGCCTGACCCGGACTGCGGGATAGTTCGTAGAGGTACGAAGATTGCATTTTCATGTAATATCTGCAGTACATAGTGGAGGAGGGAGATAGGGATACTCCTCTCCCCTCCCACCCTCCTGGTTTTGCGGCGCCCAGAAACCACGTCAACACGGTCAGTACTTTCGTTTCTTCCTCTTTCTTTCCTGGATCCAGTAAATTCTCTTCTCACTTTCTCCCCCTCTCGCTCCTTCCTTCTCCCTTTCATCCATTCCTTCGCCACCCCCCCCCCCCCGCCCCCAAATCGAGAAATTCAATATTCCGAGGGAAAAGGAGTATGACGGATAATGAGTAAGCTATCCCCTCCGCGCTCGGGACTTCTTCCGTGGGTCATGGGAGACGAGGAGCTCTGGCAGTCGTTGTAGGTGCTCCGCGGGACAGCGCGGGGTAAATGTATTGGCGACACCGTCTGGTTTCAGGTCTCCGTCGTCTGAAAGTTTTATATGTACATGCGCCCGGGAAGAACTTGGCTAAAATACCCTCCCTCTCTCGCAAAGTGCAGCCACGTAAATTACATCGACTACGCCTTCGAAGATACGGCGAGCGCGAGCGGCGCGCAACTCGGAGCGACCCGGGCTTCGACTCGTCTCGAATTTCGTATCGCCGTGAAAGTTGGCTCGCACCATCCGGGGGTCCGGGCTTATCAATGGAATTAATCGTAATGCGACCGCAGGAGTAGGGACCGACCGGGGCAGGGTGGAAGGGGGAGGTATAAATGCAGCAGCGTTGAAATCGAGCGATTTCGCGTATACTATGTCGTGATTTTTTGCCGGAGAGTCGAGGCAATAAAAGAGCGACTTGAAATAGCGAGCGATACACCGACACCGCGGCGAATGACGCTTATCTAGACACGCTCTCGCGAAGGCTTCGCCGGTGTGTGCGGATATACGCGCACAGTCCGGACTGCCGCGAGTTCTCCGACTTTACTTGGAGGGAAGGAGAAGGTATCGGGGTCGAGATTATCTCCCTCTTTTCTTCGTCTAACCGCGGACCCTGATCGGGGGAGGCGAGAGACGACCGATCGGTCGAATAATAAAATTGCAATAAAACCGCAGTAAAAGTCGCGAGCGATGAGTTCCTGGGGATGGGAATCCGTCGATAGGTATACCTGAACTGTATTGTACATCCTCCAGGACGGACAAAGTCAATAATTTCTCGTTCCGTGACGGTTGATTGACATTATACGAGATGTGGAACGTATCGAACGCGTCCCGATGTCGATGATCAGCGGTGGTTCGTCCGTTAGAGTGAATTAGTCATCGGAATGCACGTAGAGATGCTTGTATTGAAGGGACAGTTTCGCGTTTGACGTATTTCTTGCTGGACATGGTACAGATAAATGTCACGGGAGCTGGACTGTATCTATCTTTAGATCCCATGAGATCTCCTCGGAAATTCACTTGCACACGACTCTATACTGCTCTATTTTCTCGTAACTTTATTACGGACCTATTATCAGCTCGCTCATGATCTGTCTATGGGGAACGAATGGCGAGTCTGCTTGATTGGACTAATTATTACCGATGTCCCTCGTGCCTTGCAGCGATTGTCTGGGGTGAGTGATGAAGCTGAACGAAGTGGGACTGGGCTGGTCGAGAGTTTATGAAAAACGTACCTACACTGAGAAAAATAATTAGGTTAAAATGACATCTAGTTAAACGCATTAAGTTATTCTAACCAAATGTTTCATTATTCCAACCAAACATTTAGTTATTCTGATTAAAAAGCTGGGGGATCCATATTTCACGAAACAGTTTGGCCGTCGCCTCCAGGATTTTGGTTAAATTGACTAAATTATTTTTCTCAGTGTAAGACCTATATCGTTTAATGAAGTAAGACCAATTTAAGCACCGTCCGGCTGCGAAAACGAGGACAATGGCGAAATGGCGTGTTTCTAATGGAAACTTTTTCTTTATTTCACTTATTACGTTTCTTGTACACGCGGAAAACTAATGATAATATCGACTGGGTGCAGGACAATTTGTCTCTCTTAATGAAGTAGATTGCGATAAGTTTTTCTTTTCTTCTTACACCACTTTGTGGATTTAATATCGACGTACTTCTCTATAATGAGAAAAATGAGTGGTCTACTGAATTTCTGGCTCTTGAAGCTATATTCGAGTCTTTTTTGGCACAACAGTAGTATCGTCTAGCTACGAGAGCCGAACGTTTCCACCGGACGCATTCCGCTTGTAAGAACGATGTGGTATATATGTAGCTGTGGGAGCTGAACGACGGATAACTTCCAGCAGCCATGCAATATTCAGTATGTCAAGTGAGCGGTCTCGCATTACATATCGTCGGCTTTATATGAAAATCGCATAAGTTCAAATTTTGCATAAAGAGTTTTCTAGAATCTCAATCTATTGGAAATAGACCTAATATGAAGAGAGAGAAGCCGATCTGTAGGTTAAGAAAAACGCTACCAGGTGCCACGAAAACACTTTATGCAAAATGTGGACTTATGCGATTTTCAACTAAAGCCGACGATATGTAGAAAAAAAGGTACGATCGCCAAATGCCGTCCTCCTTTTATTTAAATTTGTTTTTCCGTTTGATGGACAGGTATAATGCCATGGCAATACTATTTATGATTGGTTTGAGCGTACACTGAAAAAAGTATTTAGCTAATCCAGCTATATTTCTGGCTGCCTCAGACACAACTAGGAAAATATTGCTAGCGTAGCAAGAATTCTTGCTATTGCGTAGAAAATTATCACTGCAATTACTATAATTTTCTAGTTGTGGCCAAATTTGTTTGAGTGTTCGTGTAAGTGTACGCGTGGTTCCTGCACTTGTGCATATAGCTCCCATATCTATACTGAGTTACTGCTCCAGTTCAAAAAAACACTTCCAGTAACTGAAACGTATGTCTCCAAGGGTTTTCTGACGTTGTTACCATAATAAATACATCGGCAACTAAGCGGTATTGTTTTTACAGCTATGCGTACTCCTCATACGACAATGATTATTGCTATAATACAAAACATGCATGTAGCAATATTTTAGTTTGTTATTGGGATCTGAGATTCGTGACCATGACATCTGGTGAGAAATAATGGAAACTCTGGAAAATTACTGTTATCGTGGCGTTGTGGAGGTTTGGTGTCATAATCGGCTGTATTTTTGATGCTAAAATGAAAGTTGGACTTTTTTCTCCGCATTCTAAATTCAAGAACAGAATTCGTTGTTCGGTCCGAAGTTCTGAAATTCGAAGTGATAAGAAGTTCACGACATTTTGCTCCTATCATTTTCTGCATTTATTCCGAATTTGATGATATATCCTACTCTTAAAGCTTGATCACCCTCTACGAACTTTCTTTGAGCGAAGTCTGTCCCAGCTCATCACAAATATTTTCGATTCATATAAACATTTTAACAAAAGTATTGTAAATCACATATAGAAACCTTAAAGTGTACCCTTGTCGGCGTCATATTAACTAGGCCCCGCCTCCATGTCAGATCCCAATACCAGCCATTCATTTTTCTCAGTGTACTGTAGCTCTGAGACTAACAATAAGATAAAAAATACAACGAAGCCATGGCCGAAGCCAATTCGTATTCATTGTTTTCCTCGACGACAAAGCGAAGCTTCCCACATTTTACACTCTTCGCAAAAATCTGTAACCAGCGGTATTTCGAAAATTTACCGAATTTCGAGGGGATGAACATCGCGCAACGCGAACACGTGGGTTTAATTCGTACAGAACCGTGAAACGGTTCCCACTCCTCTAAATATATAGTACCACGACGGCGAGATCGAGTAAAATATCTATGGACTCCTCGCATCTTCCTAGCTGAATTCTAGCTATATCTAATTCATGAGTTTAGTGGGGAGGTTGGTCGGTCGGAACATACGCGAAAGGCGGAGGCAGGTAGTTGCTGCGGTCTGACGGGATGAAATAGGATTTCTCTGGAACAGCACGGCCTGCATACATGCAGGAGAAGTTAGGTAGACTGGTCGCCTGAGAATCTTTATCCATAACGTCTTCATCCTTTCGGAGAAGGGGCATCGAAATATATTTGAACGCTTTTAGAGAAAAAAAAACCTTCTCGTATATAGAATCTAGGTGCACGATAACCTAATACTCCGTTAGAGATATCGAATGAATGATTTTTACATATTAAGGACTCTATATAGATATTGCGATCCTTGACAAAATCTTCAAACATTTCTCAGATAGAGAAATGTTCGTAAATTGTACAGCAACTTTAGGTAGTATTAGCTCATTTGATGTATCAAGGTTGCGCGTTTTATGAGTTATCATTAAGCAAATATATTTATGACATTAAATAATTTCAAAATAATGCAAATAAAATGTTAAACGTGTATTCGATATAAGTAGAATTTTTTGTAAATACATCGCTACAATAAATACGACCATTCATTTGAATCACGCAGATTTATTGAAGAGTAGTCTTTCTTCAAATTCATGCGGACAAAACAAACGTAAACTTTAGAACGATCAATTATTGGAGTTTATATGAACGTCGTGATAATCACACAAATCTATCTGGGTTGTCTTTCTGAAAGATGGAAGTTTAGTCATTTTATTCCTCTTTAATATCATACGATTTTGAACTTATTTGCTCTAAGCTATGTAACTTTTAGACTCCATGTTTTCATCTGTAACACGAGCCGTCGTACCCCGCAACCCCTAGGCACATTTCCCGATGCGCACGTTACGCGCTTGAAAGTAGCTCGATATATTAGGAACACCTACGATACGTGCTGCACCCACATGTATCCGAAGAGCAGAAGGTAGTCGTACACGTACACGCGCGACCTAACAATGGGATAAGAAACTTGGAACGCGGCTAACTCGAGAAAAGCTCCGCGAAACGTCAAACGTTTCCCGAGCTTTGAGATGGGATAGCGAGCGCGCCACCGCTCGCGTAAAATAGCACTGAAAGGAGCCGGAGGTGGAGGACGGCGAGGTCGACGCGCTTTGGAAGGCGACGGACCGCATAAAATTTCTTCTCACCTGCGATCGTTTCGCGTCTCGCGAAGAAGCTCGTCTGGGCGAAATTAAAATATGCATTACTTGAATATATAAATGTAAGACGAAGCGCCGGCTGGATCATTATTTAACCTGCGTTCCACTCGCGCTCCGCATTCCTCTCGGCGGTATATGTACGTGGTTTGAGCGCTTCCCTCGCAGTCTCCGCGTAGATGCCGTCCTCCGGAAGTCACGTACGTTCGTCGGCATATTCGTACTTGTCGCTCGGAATGTATTTGGTGCTCCATGTAACGCTGTTCGGCATGCAGACACCCTCGAATCCGTAATCTTCCTCGCCGATATCGCTGGTGAATTCTATCACCGCTAATGCGCCGTTTAGGGGTGTTCTCTTACTCGCAGTAAAGCTCTTGCCGCAGTAAAGTAAAGAATGATAAGGAAGATCACATCTCGCGCCCGCAGTAGTCACCGGTTGATAAAAGGCTGGAATACTATTCTATGCATAAGATGGACAGGGTGCGTAACGACCGTCGAGCGAATTCGTAAATAAGCCTAGTACCTATGGAGGTTGCGAGAACCATTCCGGAAGGATTAAAGTGTACACTCTCTATACCTATAGCTGCGCGTTCACCTGTGCGTTGGTCGCGTACTACCCTGCAAGTTGTATGAGCTGTAACTTGCAGGGAAGTAATGTAATTAACGTAAAATACGTGGGTACTGCTAGGGGTAGTAAATATCGACGTGGTATTGTTAAAACGCAACACCGCTCCTCTCGAACGTTAGGTGCCCACTCATCCCTCTTTGCGACGAGGGGACGTACTCGGCTCGTGAAGCTCGTCGCATAGCCGGGGGATGCCTATTCCGACGGATTGTCTACGGATCGATGAATAGCAGGAGGAGATTCGATTTTGCGTGGTAGAAGGGCGCGGGGTTTAACGCGGTGCGTTGTTTTTTATCGTTGTTTGTTGTTCGATCGCATTAAAGAAAGAGAAATACAGTGAAGTGTGTTGTGTGTTTCTTACTGTTTCCTGCACTGAGAAAAATAATTTGGTCTATCTAATCAAAATCCTGGAGAACATAACCAAACCGCTTGGTGAAACACGCGCTGAAAGAATTCTTGGTTGGGCTAACACAATATTTTGAATGAATACGAGCCAACAAAACGTATTTTTGGAATCGCAAAATTCTTTAATTGATTTCACGAAAACTTTGATGGCAGAGTTAAACATTTGGATAATCCGATAAATACTATTTTAGCTTATTAAATTGACTCAACAAAATTATTTTGTTGGCTACTTTCTTTTCTCAGTGTGGATTATCCGTCTGTTTGATTAAACTGACCATTTTTTGGATAGAATAACTAGACATGTAGTTAAATAAATAAATATTTAGTTCAAATTACTGGTATTTTTTGATTGGAATAACTAAACTCGTTCAACCAAATGTGTTTTGTCATTTGAACCAAATGAATGTTCTCTGTGTATATTTCTTCCATTATATATATCATCTTCCGGAATTAACTGCTTAATACGCGCTTGTGCCTTAAAATAAAATTTGTTTCCAATTCTCAATTAAATCGCGTGGTGGAATTTAATTAAATAGGAACTAAATGGTGGTCTTCAGTGAAAAAAGGAAAACGTTATAACGCAATATTTTTTGTGCGCAATGTACTGCGTTGTGCATACATCAACGAAGCATCAGGTTCGATAAAAAATATTATACGATTAGTGGTAGATCGACGAGCACGTGATGATAACGAATTCCTTTACGAGAATAAATCGGCATTGCTATCTACAGCACCGCGCCGCAGCGCGGTAACCACATCGCGTTTCACAATTCGTTCCACGATAATTCTATAACATTTAACACGTAGAAAATAATTTTATCGAAATAGTGATAACCGAATAAATCACGGCGAAGTGCATATTTACAGTGAATTTCCACTGAGGCGTAGAATTATTTAAAATATCGTAAGCGTCACAGATTGGCACGGAATTTTATCGAATTCCGTTCTATTTTTGGTTATGCCGGATTAATTGCCATACGGAGATTTATCAAACGAATACCGGTAACTGATAAGATAATATCGTAAAGATATCGTCATTGCACTACGTTAATATTGCTTCAGACAAACACCTGCTAATTGTTTACTATTAAAACGAATGTTTGAATTATAATTTATTGTCCTAAAATTAGATATAGCTACTGAGAAAAAAATGTGGTAAATTTGACTAACTTAGGCCCACTTGTTCAATGTAAGTTCAAGGCTAGTTGAGCTTGAACTTACATTGAACAAGTGGGCCTTAGTGGTCCTTGGCAGGGGAATGCAGATCTAGTTATTTGAACTAATAATTTGCTAGAATTGACTAAGTAAACCTTGTTTTTGTTAAAGAGTTTTGAATCATTATAACCAAATTATTTAATTCAAGTAACTAAATCCGCCCGTGACCGTCAATTTAGTCAAAACTACTAATTCTTCTTCTCCGTGTAGATGATAATCGATTCAATAAAACAAAACGTGAATCGAGTCAAAGATAAACAAAGAGATTTTATTCGAGTGTTAAAATGAAATTCTTCCATCCTACGTTTTTAGTACGGCCACGTTTGTACTCCGAACCGTGCAGAACCACGTGCAAAAGACGGCGGCAAAGGTATTTCGGGCGAAAGAGAGAGAGAGAGAGAGAGCGCGCGAATTTTTCAGCCTCCGTCATTTGCGCTCCAAAGGCCTCTCGTCGCGATTCGCCCCGCGTTGCAATATTGACCCCATTCTTCTCCACGTATAGATACATCCGAGATTCCCGCAGGAATGTGAAGAATTCGCCCAAAACGTGCCAGCCTCCCTGCGGAGGGACGATCGACGAACGATAGCCCGACGATGACGTCGTCGACGAAACGGGTCGCCGCTATACGGGGCGTTCCGATTTTACGATTTTACGTTCGTATATCGCGCGGACGACGGTAGGGAGACATAGCGGGACGTGAAGGATCGCGCGGAGGGTAGCTTGTAAAACAGAGAACCCGATCGTCGCGGCAACTTTACGATCCCGTAATCAGTCACTTGCTAACGGAGCCACGCGAGTATAAGGTACACCGAGAAAAATTTGGTCACAACTAGAAAATTATAGTAATTGCAGTGATAATTTTCTTCGCAATAGCAAGGATTCTTGCTACGCTAACAATAGATTTCTACTTCTCACCAACTAATATCTGAGGCAGCCAGAAATATTGCCCGGTTTAGCTAAATATATTTACGTATTGGGCGCGGCGGATCGCGAAGAATTCTCGAAAAACGAGCTACGGAGCCGGGAAGGGTGGTCGAGGAACGACCCATAGACCGTTCCACGATGACGCCCCGTCGACGGAACGAGTCCCCGGGAAGGTGTCCTGATTATATCGCGCGGCGATGACAGCCGCGCGCGTTGAGTAGGTACATAGGTACCGCGACGTAAAGGACCGCACGCGGAGGGAAGCTTGTAAAACAGAGCCTGATCACTGCAACTTTACGGTTCGTGTAATCAATTACTTAGCAACGGCGCGACGCGACTAAGGTAGCTAAACGCGGGTACCGGGGGCACTGGATCGCGTAGTCGTTTAACGGTTAATGTCATCTCTCGCTTTACGAGGGGGATCTCTTCCCGCGGGTTAATTGAGAATTTCACGCGGGAGAATTGCTTCTGTCTGCTCTGCGGTTCTTTAAGAACTCCTTCTCCTGGGTAAAATAAACCCGGGCGCGCGAATAAATGTTGCAGCGGGAGCGCGCTCGGAGCGTCCGTTTCAAAGAGCGGACGCGGAAGACAGATAGGCGTCTCTCTACGTGTGGAGAGACATCGAGCGTCGTTGATCATTAAACGAGGAGTATAGAGAACGGCGGTGATCGCACTGAACGCGCGGTGTCTACGGCGTTCGGTCTGTTTCGCTATTCAATTCTCCTATTCGATGGAGATATGTGTAAGTAGGTGTAAGTACACTGATCATTTTTCTTTTATTTTGAAAATATTCCTACCTGTGCGAAGCAATTAATAAATGGAGACGTGTCTTAATTTTGATAATACATGAAAATTGACGCGACGTCTATGGCGTTCTGTTTATTTCGCTATTCATACTATAATTTACACGATGGAGTTATGCGTACGTACACAGAGAGAAAGAATTATGTAGTTGGACCTACTAAAAATTACTTGCGGGGTCGCAAGTAGGTAATTATTTATTTAGATCAATTGAATCTCACATACTACTTCGCATGACAGTAAGGAAGAGATATCAAATTGATGTATTACTAAATTTCATCCATGTGTAAAGAAATAATTACTTGTGCGACCCCGCAAGTAATTTTCAGTAGATCCAACTAATTCTTTTTCTCTGTGTAAGTATACACTGAACAAATTTTCTCTAATTTTCAAAAATATTCCTACTCGGAGAAATTTGTCATGAAAAATTACCGTGAAATTAACGTAACCGTGGAACATGATGTGAACGACCAAATTTGTACATATGCTTCAGGGTTGAATTGACTGTTTTTACAGGAAAACAAATGACTGAAATAGAAGCGAGGGATACATGAATTTTACTGTGGTCTACGGTAAAAATTTGGTTGTTGACATCATGTCCTATGATTACGTGATTTTTGCGCTAATTTTTAACGAACATTTTTCTCCATGTAGGTACCTATGTGAAGGAATTAATCAACAGAGACGTATCTCTTAAATTTGATAATATAAGAAAATTAAAAGCCTCTCTCCGTTGAACGGCCAACGTATTTTCTTCAATTTCAAACGTCTCACGTTAAAATTCAATCGAATTTCTTCATTTCCGCATACACCAGCCCGATAAATGTAATACATGTACGCTCGTTTCTCGCTCACTTCGCAGTACGTAAAAATTCAAAGACAAATTTACCGAATTATACGCCCGACAGAGCCGGGACACGCAAGACCGTAGCGCGACACTTGTATGCGATCGGCGTAGCGTTAATTTCACTCTGAATGAGCAGAAGAGACAAAGACAATCGCGCAGAGCACACGTTCCACCGCACGTGTATTCTACATAACCACCCTTCCGGGCCGGTGGCGCAGATCCGATTTGCCGGGTCTCTACGTGCATCTGCACTCCGGTATTCGCGACGCGAGTCTTCGCGTTCCGGCATCCCCCAAGTTTCGAACCAGCTGGTGTAGGAATGCTACGAGCCGTGCGCTTACTCGGTCGGTCGCGCTGCTCCCGTGCATTTCGTAGCGTTGTTTCCGTATCGTGCATTACCGCGCCGCAAGTAAGATTATATTTACACATATCGCCCGTCTCGTCTTACAGCTGTAACGCGACATCGAAATTCGTACGTATATCGTCGACGAGTCGGCGAGCTACCGCAAAAGGGTCCCATACGCGGAAAGAGAATACTCTTCGAGGTCCGAAGCGTCGCGACCTATGTATATATCGTCTTCCTGTATCGATACGATTTAGTAATGGAGTCGTTCGCATTGGACGAGGGAGGGGCGGGCACGAAATGCGAGCCTCTAATTTCGAGGGTGATCCGGTGCGAAGTCTCAAGTAGGAAACGTTTGACGAGGATCGTTTACTCGGATAATAATTATCGAGAGACCTATCGAACGGTGTATCGGTGTCAAGATGTTATCGGCGAAGTTTCGTGGGAGTTTTCGCTTAAACCCCGCCGCGCCGCTCGTTAGATTTATCAAGGGATTTAAATCCTATCGATTTTGAAACTTCAATGTAGCCGATCGAAGGGGTTAAATGTTTCGCAAACATGTTATACACGTACATCGATGCATAAATCATTGAAAGCTTGGACGTGATAAGTCGTGCAGTACTGAAGCTTTCGCAGTATTCTGCAATTTCTTAAGAGCACATACCCACTCGCGCGATAAACAACGTCGAGTAAATTCTTCGCGAAACTCTTGCGCGAGAGAACGGAAATTTCTTTGCGAGTGTGTGCACGGCGTATTTCTCTCCCTGAAATTCATTGCCGTTCCACGCCGCTTCTATACAGTGCCACTGGAAATGCGATTAGCCGGAAATCACCTCCGCCTTTCTTTCTCGCGCTAACTTATGCGGCTACGCAGAGCACAAGAGCTTTTGTATCGGTCGAAGTTTCGTAGAACCGATTTTACAACGCGGCAGAATTTCGTCGTCGAATGTGGCTGCGCGGTCCGCCCACAAAGACGAGCCGAAACCCACGAGACGAAGCTTTCGATTGCGAAACGTCGGCACATCGGCGGATGTCGCGAAGAAACGCGTCGAAGGCAGGAAGGAAGGGGGAGGGGTTGAAAGGAAGGAAGAGGAGGAGGCGCTCGACCGATAAATAAAGCAGACCGTCCCGTTTTCGCTACGTGCTCGCGAGGGCAACGACGATAAGCGCCGAGAGGGCCACTCGGCTATGGATTTTTACTCGAGACTCTCGCTCGGCAGGAGCGAGTATTCTCGACCAACAATGGTGCGCCGTGGGTGAGTGGGCTGGACCGTCTAAAAACAGGTAAGTTGGCCGTGCACTATCGCGTTTGGCTGCCAGACCAAGGCCGCGCTATCGTTATCGCAATGATAGCGATAAGGCGGTTGCTACGGGGTTGCGACCGGTGGCGATCCATCATCCGTGATACGCCTTGGCCATACAACGTTCCAGTGGCTCGATGTACACAGCGGAAAGACCGCGGGAGGGAGAGAGCGAGAGGTATAGCGGCCAAGGAGAGGAAGCTACCGGGAGAAAGGGGTGAAGGAGGGGGTCAGAGAGTGAGAGAGAGAGCGAGAGAAGGAAGGGTCCGCCCTTCGCGCGATCCTGGCCTTACGTCCGTCGCGGCATACATATATCTAATAGCGGCCGTTGCAGAATCGCCTCGACCCGGGATAGACGCGGGCTCGGGTTACTCGGCACACAGCTATACCGGGATCTCCCTCATTTATCAACTGTGATAAAGTTGTTGCCGCGTGCTAACGCTGGCATACGTAAACTTCCCGTCTTATCTGGATCGCAACGTCTCGTTAGGCTTCGCATCGCGCCTCATCGTCTCGTGTCTGCGGGTGTCGGTGCGTTGAAATGTGCGATCCTGGCACATAACACCTTCGACATATCACCTTCGGCATATCAGATGTACTCGTATATCTGTATCTCGTGTGGCAAAGGGAAAGCTTCGTGGAATCGTTTTCTCAGGCGAGATGGATATACATACATATAAGTACACTGAGAAAAATAATTGCTGGGGTGCCAAAAACATGTTTTCCTCGATCGAAAATATGACGTAGTTTTAGGATCGAACAACGGTTTTCTTCGCGCAAGAAAATATTGAAAAGGCTCGAGTAATTCTTTCTTTCGCGCAGGAAGAATTTCTTAACCCAACAAAGGGGTATTTTTGAATCAAGAATATTATATTCTTCGACCAAGAATCTGTATTCTTAAACATTTTTAAGATTATAATGTTCTTTATTGGAGAAATACTTTTTTGACACTAGCAATTATACTTCTTGGTGTATAAGTCGAGATAAAATAACTGTTATATCTCAGAGAAAACGAATCGAGGTACAGAGAAGAATCGCGATATGAATCCCAGTGAAGTGAATCGCGGTCGATTGAAATATAAAAAACGAGCGAATTCCTGGGAAAGAGCCTTCGTGTGAGAGCGAATCATCTATACAGATTATACGCCGAATAATTAGAAGCTCAGGGTGTACAGCAGTTGAATGGGTTCCCGTCATAGATATGGTGATGAAGGTCCCTTCGATTTTCGTCGAGTGCCTCTTACACCGAATCCCGTGTGACGTGGGCAAATGTCTGAAGGCGGGGTTGTCGAGAGGTTTGAACTCGATGTTTGCAGGGTTTGCTCCCCAAATTTGTTACAGTTTGCCTTGATGCGAGAGCGACAGCGTGGACAGGCAACCGAATCCCTGCTGCAAGTTGGACCACTCCGTGTGGGTAAACAACGTGTGCGATCACTGTCCGGAAGAGAAAGGACGAGAAAGAAGAAGCGGGAGAAAGGAGAGATAGACGTTCCGCTTTGAGAGATATCGAGTCCACTTTGCGAACGAAAGAAAACAGTCCCATGCTCTCTTCGAATGCGCGCGGGAGACGATAAATTGTAGGAGTGAGGTGTACGCGATCAAAGAGAAAGAGATGCACGAAGGAGATTCGCTTTGCGGTAAACATTTGGGCAACGTCTGCGAGCCGCACGATTCATGCATGCGACAGCTGTTATACGACCCATATATTTCGCAGCGCAGCGTAGTCTCTCTCGTGCTCCTAATTCTTCTTCCCAGTATTGCGCGCATACAAACGTGTGTGGAGTCGTAATCTAGGGATTTTACAATAGGATAGTACCCGGTATGCTGCGAACTAGATTTTACACTGCGAGAAATAACTGCTGAAAACAACAAATATTTCTCGAACCCAGTACATATGATCTTGAACGTTTTTAAGAATACATACTTTTGGTAGAAGACTATACCTATAATTTATTCTTGACTCAAAAATATCTTCGTTGGGACAAGAAGTTCTTTCTGCGCAAAAAAAACAATTACTCGAGCCTGTTAAATATTGTCCCGCCACACCGAAGAAGCAATTTATTTGTGGTTTACAAATGTTAGTTTGAATATGACAAAATAAAAATGTTGTTGGACCAAGTCAATATTCGTTGACTATTACGATATTTATTTGGCACAATTTAATCCTTCGAGGCTACTATTTGAATGAAATAAACATTTTAATAATAACCATATGTTTTCTTGTCTTCACGGAATATTTATTTCGCCGTATTTAAAATTACATTTATTAACTATTAATAAACTGTTTTCTCGGTGCGTGAAGGAAATAGAAGCTTGTGATCCTACCCGAGTGACAAGATTTCTCGGCCAATAAAGATTCTATGTAGGCACGATATTGGTTTTGTACCGGCCAGCCTATGTAGGTTTTCCATTATGAGGGCAATGTTGGTTTGGGAACGGTCAACCTACATATACGTCACCTACATACAAGCGATATTGGTCCTATGACGGACAGCCTATAAAGGTCACTTCCTACGTAGGGGCGATGTTGGTTTAGCAATATCTGGCCTACATAGGCCATTCTATATAAGGGCAATCTTAGTTTTGCGAAAGTCATCCTATGAAGGCCAAATCCTACATAGGAGCGATATTGATTTTACAATATCCGGCTGTTATAGGTTATCCTTTATAGGGGCAATGTTGGTTTTGCGATTGTCAACCTATATGGGCCACACTACATGCGAGCGATGTTAGGCCTGTGACGGTCAGCCTATATAGGCCATATCCTATGTAGGGGCGGTATTGGTTTCACAATATCCGGCTTTTATAGGTTATCCTGTATAGGGGCGATGTCGGTGTTGCGATTGTCAACCTATATGGGCCACACTACATGCGAGCGATGTTAGGCCTGTGACGGTCAGCCTATATAGGCCACATCCTATGTAGGGGCGGTATTGGTTTCACAATATCCGGCTTTTATAGGTTATCCTGTATAGGGGCGATGTCGGTGTTGCGATTGTCAATCTATATAGGCCACACTACATGTAGGCGATGTTAGGCCTGTGACGGTCAGCCTATATAGGCCACATCCTATGTAGGGAAGATATTGGTTCCACAATATCCGGCTTTTATAGGTTATTCTTTATACGAACGATGTTGGTTTGCGATTGTCGACCTATATAGGCCACACTACATGTGAGCGATGTCAGTTCTGTGACGGCCAGCCTATATAGAAGGGCATTCACCACAAAATATATATACAAAAGATGTCGCGTCGGTCATATATACTATAATATAAGATCGAGGGGACAATTCTTGCACCCAGTACTCTCGTGGGCTTCGGCATTGAACTCTAAAGTTTACTATGGATCGGAAACGGACATTGATCCGAGAACGTGTTCAAAAGCATCGATGTAAAAAGCGTGCTCTGAAAAAGTGGGAACAAGTACGGAATGCTGCAGTGTTGGAAGAAGAAGGGGACTCTGGTTAGTATTACATAAAAATCGTACGTAATTTAACATTTTATAATCATTTTAGTACGCGTTTTATTGAAGTACTTTAACTTTTTATGAAGAAATGATTGTTCCTCATTTGATTGAATTTTGTATACTTTCTAATGGATATTATAGTTGATTGAATATTGGAAACCTAACCTAAATCTCGAAAACGAGAAATATCATAATTTTTTATAAGATTGCGCGCGCGTTAATTCTATAGTAATATTTCTAAAAATTAACAATACTAATCCATGAAATTATCATTTCTCCCATGAAAATTTCCCTCGACTTGAGAGTTAACACTTAACTTGAGGGAGATTTATGCGATGATATTGATTTATTATCAAGTTTTCACCATTACGTCACAATTTTCGATTTAAACGGAAATTTTACTGGACTATTAGGAGTGGACGCGCCAAGCAAGGGCGATCCACGATGCCAGGTTGAAGCGGGCAGTTTCCCCCACAGTGACGTCAAGGCAACGGGGCTTTCCAACGCAGGCCCAGGACAAAGGAGCAAGGAGGACTCATGCTCCTCGAAGCAATCGAAGGAAGGCATTCGATCGACAACCGGCGAGGATCTCGGACCGTGGTTAGAGTCTTCGAGGATTGCTTATCGTGCGGCCGTCGAGTCTACCGCGCCGACCGTACCTTACACTTATTCATCATCATCAAGGTAATTCGTAACTGTTCGTTACATTCACTACAGGTAAGCCACAGATATAAGTACGAGGTTTTCTCAGTATTTTAGGGAAGGAGTTTTTTGGTTTTGGGGATTTTAAGAGTTTTAAAAAGATATATTTGCGATTTCTAGCGGAAATTTAAAGTGATTTTGAAATTTTCCTGATAATTTTTCTTGTTTTTGCAGAAAGAAATTTGAAGATACATTTTTGATGATGGGGAAAAATTGAAGAAAAACATCAAAACCGTTTTGATGAGTTTGATGACTCGGGAAATTGCCATGAAGTTCACCGCGGTCAAGCCTAAGGAGAACAAAGACACATTTACTCATACCAACACTTCCCGGTTGATAGAAGGTAAAATCATAAAGAAATTAGTAATATTATTTATAATAATAATTATGATAATAATTAATATTATTATTATTGAAATTACAGTTACTTTGAAAGATTTCTTGTCTTCGATGAGGCCCGAACAGAAGATGACGAAGAAAGAGTATGAGACAGCCCTGGGCTACGTTTTGACCAACGCGTACGACTGGGGTGATGGTCGAGTACAACGACGACGAGAAAAAGCGGCCAAAGCGAAACAGAGTCCAACGGGGAAAAATCAAGTTTCGGAAAATTAATCATACAACAACTATAACGACATATTTTAACAACAATAACAAAATTTTAACACTGAAAAATGGATTCAAAGCACGTATATTCATTAGTATCGAATCCAATCAACATGTTTTTTTTTCGGTTCAGTTGTTAATTAATCATAATAAGTGATTCATGAATTTTAATATAATTATGCTGTTCTCTATATGGAAATTCGATATTTCTCTGTGCAATAAAAATTGATGTTCTATGCATTTGATTGATTTTATCTTAATTATTCTTACCATTTGACTTTAATTGTTTCGGCAATGTTTGGCCTGTGATATAGTCCGTGAATTACTTGGTCTGTATAATCTCTGAATCACTCAATTGGCTTATGTAGGTGGTACATCATACGGCGTGAATAGCCTCCATTGCGAGTGTTGTACTCTTGCTACGTAGGCCTATACAGACTCTAGCTTGCTGGTCTATGTAGCCTGAATATCATGAGGCCTATATCGTTTGCAAATTAAATACCCTATATAGCCTGAATATCACGTGGCCTATATAGTCTGCAAATGGTAAGGCTTATATAGGCTGTACATTGCATGGCCTACATAGTCTGTAAATCGTGTGGCCCATATAGTCTGCAAAGCGTACGGCCTATATAGGCTGTACATTGCATGGCCTATATAGTCTGTAAATAGTGTGACCTACATAGGCTGTATATCGCACGGCCTACATAGGCTGTACGTTGCATGGCCTATATAGTCTGTAAATAGTGTGACCTACATAGGCTCTACATTGCATGGCCTATATAGCCACTTTATAGACGAGCGTTACACTTCCTATATAGGCACTATGCAGGCTGCAGCTCGGTCGGCCTATATTGCCACCTCGGAAGGCCGATGTTGCCCCTACATAGAGCCGATGAATTTTGTCAGTCGGGTAGAATTAAATTATGTTTTAGATTGAAGAAAAGAATTTTTTGGCAAAAACCAGCAATTATTTCTCTCAGTGTAGATTTTTAGTTATGTATACGTATGATCAACGCACACATACATACAGAAAAAGAATTAATTGGATCTACTACTTACGGGATGGCAAGTAATTATTTATTTACACCAAATAGATCTTTCTTCATATCAATTAAATATTTCTTCTTTGCAATCACATGCTATTCCATATGATTGTAAAGAAGATATCAAAATGATCTATTAAAAGATTTCATTGATGTATAGTAAATAAATAATTACTCGTGTGATCCCACAACTAACTTTTAGTAGATCCAACTAATTTTTTCCCCTGTGCATGTAAGACATTATTATTAATCCTCTGAGGGCCATTTCCTTATATGATAGTCTCCACAAATAGCAGTAAATCCATAAATACAGGGGCCTTCTATGGGTTGTTACACACTTAAGGTGGCCCCTAGAGGGTTATTGTTATTGTTGTTGTTATAACTCAGTCGTACGAATGAGCACGCCGTAAGATCATTTCCAACGAATCCTAGAAGATCCTTTGCTGACCGGGGATAACCGAAGAACTCCGTTAGTCGTATCAACTAGAAATAATGCAATAAAGCGCTTATAGAATTCTCTATCGGAGCGATTGCCGCGTCGTGCCCTCCGTTGGAAGCCGTAATACGTATGTACGTAATATGGCGCATGTATATGAGGACCACGTCCTATATACAATTTCCAATTTACAAACCTGCGAGTGTATCGTGTAGAAAAGGACGAGTTCGCAAGATTTTTAAGGCGGAGTACCCGTACCCGCCCACATTTCGCGATCACCCGGAGAGCTCGTTTCAGAATTTTTAATGATCGCGATAAAACTTCGAAACCGTAGGTACTGCGACGTGCTTCACCGTACTCTCCCCCTTTGGGACGTTATATATTCCTCCACATTTTCCTTACCCATTTACCACTTTTATATCCTTCACTCTCCTCGACGCTGAGGGTACGAATTGATCTCACGTTTTAACGGGGTTGTCCTATATATAGATTTTCATCAGTCGGCCGGAATTAAGTTTTCCCTCGATAATCGACACTGACGATCGATCACGAGGCAATCGGGAAACGAAGTCACGCGTTGCATTTAACTACCCATGCATATTTCGCGAACGGAACAGCGTGAATTTATTTAAATATGTACGTAACTCGAAACGACGCGACGCGTATAACGCGCGAGTGCTTTGATTCTCGTTATTTTCGAAAATCGATTTACCGCGATGTAAAATATCACGGACGATTGCAATTCTGTTAACCCTTCAATTCATTTTATCGGATTGCCTACGTTTTTCGAATTCCGAATATGGAACCGAGATATTATTTAACCGTTGATTTTTTTTCATACCAATTTTTTCCTGCTACATTTCTGCAACGAGTGAAGCGTTCGAACGTGGTCACGCGTTTGCTGCTCTACCGGCACACTATTCATAACGTTCTGAGTAACGCAATGGTTTGCGGTATGTCTTCGAAGTCGTCGTATGAGTTGTAACCTCGAACGCCTGATTCATCCTATTCAATGACTAACAATAAGAGGAAGTACAACTTCCTAGGATAATGGAGTTAATATTTTTGAAACGGATCCATCTCGCCAAATACGGTCGGTCGAAAACTCGCTTTTATCGTTTCTGATAATTCATTTACAGTGACCACGCCTAGGGGGGGAGGATCATAATAACTATTCAATCGCATCTTCGCGTTCCCACTTTTCCTGGTATCGCTGTCCTACGGAAGTACGGCAGTCGCGCTCCACGCCGCGTCGCTTTCCAATTTTGCCCACCTGCTCCGGCTATAACTTTTCTGAGCAATTAGTTCTCGATAAACGTGAAAATGGACTACGGCCGTAAATCGGCAAAAAAAAGGCGCTAGTTCTCGATTTTGGTCGACCATCGTAGA
The DNA here is from genome assembly GCA_963678675.1 of Xiphydria camelus. Lineage (NCBI taxonomy): Eukaryota > Metazoa > Arthropoda > Insecta > Hymenoptera > Xiphydriidae > Xiphydria > Xiphydria camelus. Next base: position 4,204,622 of record OY783192.1, read on the forward strand.
GATTTACGAGCAAATGCACGGTATCTGAAGATTATCGATAATGAGTCGAAAGCTATCAAATTAATGCATAAAAGTAATGGGAGAAATTGATCCTTGGCTCAGATCAAACGAGATGATTTTATCATTGACCATGTGGTGAGGTACACTGAGAGAAATAATTGCTAGTGTCAAACAAAAATACGTCTTGAAACATATGATCACATGTGAAGCATATGAAGAACATATTATGATCTTGCAATTTTTTTAAGAATACAGATTCTCGGTCGAAGAATATATATTCTTCATTCAAGAACACCTTCGCTGGAAGGAGAAATTCTTTCTGGGCAAAAAAACAATTACTCGAGCCTATCAAATATTTTCTCGCACGAAGAAAACCACGGCTTGATCCAGGAATTATATCATGTTTCTGGTTGAAGGAAACATTTTTTGGGCATCAACAATTATTTCTCTCAATGTATTCGAAGAAATTGGAGCACCCGAAAGGTGAAATCGTCGCCTTTTATATCCAACTTCGACAATTTTAAGTAAAATAGTAAAACCAGCAAAATAGCTACCAATTTCTATCGCGAAGTATAACGTCATATAACAAGTGAAACCATACAATGATATGGTTTAAAGAGAAGTGATCTTTGGCAACCGATCCAATATAAGTAACTTTATCCTGCGTTTATATCTACAAATACGTACGATGGTTAATTTTAGTACGAGTGCTCCAAAATTGTTCCGCCGAAACTCAGTCAGAAAGCGCCTCGATAAAACAGTTCGCGATAATCGTTGCTATTCCGAGGTAATGTATTATCCCCGATTTCCGATAAGCGGAAGCAATAAGCATTCCGGCAACTCGACAGTGCTCAAGTGAGAAACTCCGTTTCCCACGATTGGTCTTGTTTATCTCTCCGTACGCGGAGAAATCGAACGACGCGAGAAGACGAGAAAATAACGAAAGCGCGACGAAACCGCGCCAATTCCGTTCTCGTGTCGTCGGAGGAAACGTCTCGAGCTGCGCGACGTTTTGCAAATAAACGAGGCGATGATGTAGTGGTGAAAAGGGAAAAGCGTGCTCGCGGATTCGAACGCAATACGAGGACGCTGAAGATCGTGTTACGCGCGGTGATAAAGAGTGATTGGTTTTATTGAATCGTCTGTCGCGTATCCTGGCAAGTAAACACAGTTAATTACTAAGACTGATTATTTATCCGACCGGCCATAGCCTGGTGAATTATCGGTGGACGGTAAGAGATCAAGTATTTATTCTCCCATTCCACAATCACCGATCTAGTTAAATTAATTAGGTTTATTTCCTCCGTATAATTGCCGCGATTAATTTTCGGTCACACGGAGCGCGGTGCACCGCGGCTTGGCGAGTACAAACATCATTGGCTACTGGAGAAACAGCGCAGCGGTGAAGTAATATAAACGAGAGGATTATCAGTGAAGCGCGTGCTGTTTCTCGTGGCGAGCATTAAATGCATTCTTTCCTCCCTCCCACGACACATCTCGCGTTTCACTTCCCGACGAACATCCTCTCGCCCCTCGCGAAGGCACGGTCCTTCTCCAGTGACCGCGCGGCGTACGTAGTTTTTACCTCACCGAGAGGGTTTCTCCTTCCGGTATACCGTTACGAAAAAAAACACCGGAGCCCGCGTCCCTAGGAGGAAAAGTTCGGAAAGGCTGTAATTTGCCGGGGAAAACATCGGAGTCGGGCCGAAAGAAGGACCGCGTGATTTTGTCGAGTAAGCATGACGATCGGAGTCGCGTGGAAATGCCGTGTCGATAAAAAAAAAAACTTCGACGACCGCGAAATATCTGTGCGCGGCTTCTGCCTTGTTCCTTTGAGTGCGATAGATGGAAGGAAAGACGGAGCGGTTTTTCTTACGACCGGGAACACTTTGGGTACCCAACTGTACCCACGCCGGATGATCGATACCGCCCGCGCGATCGGTCCGCTAATGACGCTTGGTTTTAACTGTCGGCTCGGGCAATCACTGCAGCGGCGTTACGGATCGTAATTATTGTACGGCATCTCGATAATTGGCGAAGATCCTGCGCTTTACGGGTCTCGATATTCCTTCGTTAATAATAAAAAAAAATGGCTAGGTCGATACCAGAGACGGGAAGCGTATCGAGGCTGTCGCGGCTTCGTTGCGACTTAATTTCGCCGCGGATTAAAGACACTTTACTCGAGTTTTTTGCATTTCAGCTAGCAACAATGCCTGCAGATGTTGCTTCCTTCGTTACGCCGCGACGAAAGGCCGATGACAATCGCTCCCCCTCCTCAGGCCGGGGAAATTCGCCGTCGCGGTAACGAGACGAGGTAATCCGCAAGCAACGGATTATGTATTTCGCACAATTTCCAGAGTGATTCGAATCCGCGAAATATGTATTCCGATATTCCGGCGCGCGAATTATTTTTTACTTTCGCTCGCAATTCGCGCGGGATTGGACGCAGTGGTATGATAGAAATTTTCGGAAAGCCGAGGGAATAACGAGAAATCCAAATGATCCATTAAAACAGTTCCCTCGCATCGATTCATTTTTAACTCAGCCAGAGTGATATATCGCTCTTTATTTAAATTTTGACAGTACGTTTGCTCGGCTTTTCACATTTTTCCAAGTACAGTGGGACTCTGCTAATTACCGGGTAGTGGGACCGAAGAACTCTACTAATTGCGAGCACTTCCTCGGAAGATCGAGCCGTGCCCATTTGTACCGAGAGCGGAGCGAAGGTAAAAAGGTACATATACAGCCGCCATTCATTGCTGGTACCGTAAGCCGGAGTTACTTCGTTCTTACGGGGACAAATCTACCGTACATACGTTCTCGTAGAAAAATCTGCCATGGCTGGCACTGGACTCATATATGTACGTAGAAAAAAAAACGGTAGCACGTGCACCGGGCGACGATTTACGAGATGCTGAGCTTCCCACAGTATCGGGAATTTGGTAGTAAGCGAGAGTATCGATAATTATTATACCGACACAGTTTGCGAGGTCATAAAGTAGTTTCTTTTTTTGTAAAATCTTACATATTATTTCTAGAAGGTGATTTTTTGTGACAAACCCTTTTTTTCCGTTACGGAAAGACTGGTATCAATAAATTTTATTGTATTTACAATAAAAGAGGTACACATGAGGGTTTTCAGATATTATTTTACAGTGCTATACAGTAATACTTCTTTTGAAAACATTAAATCATGATGGTTTACATTACAATTGACTAGTTTCTAACAAAAAATTATTCTTTGGCAGAGTAGAAACATCCGAAAATCCTTATGTGTATCTCATTGGTTGTAAATAGAGGAAAATTTATTGGGGTATTAGCCTTTCAGTGTTCATACGAAACCAAAAACGATAAATGAGGTAGGTACCATTTTAAATATTAAGTTCTCCGCTTTCGACGAATTGTTAATTTACAATTGCGCATGGTATTCTTTGTTTAAAAAATCAAAGGTAAAAACTAACTTTTCGTAGAGATAACGTATAATCTAGATAAGCGTTCCATGTCTTTAGCATTTACGTTTCCCATCTTTTGTCGTCTGCGGAATTTCCGCACGGGCCTACTACTCACTAATGATAATGTTCATGGAAAGATTCATACAATAAATTTTACTGTGTTTACGATAAAAGAGCTACACATAAGAATTTTTAAGATGTTCCTGCTATGCTGAAAAATAATTTTTTCTTAGAAATTAGTAAATTGTATATTAATAATATAAGCTATCACGATTTAAATCACGATTTAATGTTTTCGAAAGAAAAAATTACTGTACCGCACTGTAAAAACATTCGAAAACTCTTACGTTGATCTCACTTATTGTAAACACAGTAAAATTTATTGTATCAGTCTCTCCATATGTATACCTATAACTCTTCTCCACTGGCTCGTCTCGATAATGATCGAAACTCGCCTATATAGGGTACCGGCAAAACAGACAGTGCAGTTTTGAAGGGCTATTAAAAAAAAACGGCACAACTTAGACAAATGGGGTTTATTTTATTATATTCGGTACATCATGCCATTTTATGCATGAAGCCCTGAAGATGACATCAGAAAGATGATGGTCCCATGCGCGCCTCGTCTCTCTAAGGGGTGATGTGGGGTGGCCCGCACGCTCACCTGATTTGAGCATTTGCGACTTCTTCCTGTGGGGCTACCTGAAGGAAAAAGTTTTTAGATATCGGCCTCGCGCCTTGGAAGAACTCAACGATCGAATTCGGGAGGAAATCGCCGCTACACTCCTCGAGATGTGCTAAAATGCGGCGGAAAACTTTACAAATCGTCTTCATCAATGCATCGCTGCCGGGGGCCATCATCTTTCTGATGTCATCTTCAGGGCTTGATGCATAAAATGACATGATGTACCGAATAAAATAAAATAAACCCCATTTTTCTACGTTGTGCCGTTTTTTTAATAGCCCTTCAAAACTGCACTGTCTGTTATGCCGCACCCTGTATCATTGACACCAATTCATTGTCTCAAACTCGGGGACAGTTGCTGAATACCGGGAACGCTAAAGCGATATTGTATCGTCTTATATCCCGCAGCTACACTGACGCCTCTATCAATCGTTAATATATTTATAACATCGCGATCAAAGTTTCACGTTCCGCTGTTTCGTCGGCGTTTACCAGACGACGCCGACGGTCAAACGACTTTGTGGACAGATGAAGTTTTAATTCGATCATCGATCCCGGCCTCGTCGTGATGTAAAATGTACCTTTAGGCCCGTAATCCACAGACTTCGCTCGGGTCCGGGGGAAAAACATTTTCTTCGTATATATCTCCTCCGATCGCTCCTCCATCAATCGAGCGAGCCACATGGGCGCGCGCGCAGACGAAACGGCGAATATAATGGATTAATAAGTTGCGGCGCCCGCGCGGGATAACGAGCGAGCCGTCGGCGTGCGGGAAGTCCAAGAAAAACAAATCCTCGCCGGAGATAATCGCGCGCGCCTTCGCCACGCGAAGAGCAATGTCCGGGGGGATACGTATATATCTATATTTCGCGGTGAACTTTCCCCTCCTATATGAGCTCTCGAGTGACCTCGACGTCGTACGGCGGACCCCGGCCACGAAATTTAACGGCGCTAACGTGATTCGTGCAACCTACTCCGTCTCGTCGAGCGGACGACATGCGAATTCTCGGAAACTCGAAAGAAAGCCCGTCCCGTGTTCAACGACTGGCCGGTTTTTGTAGCAGGCCCTGTTTTATAATATATATATTAGCGGGAATTATGTATACGAATACTGAGAGAAAGAATGGCTGGAGTGGAGAAAAATTTTTTCTTCAATCAAAAACATGATGTATTCCAGGACCAAGCCATGGTTTTCTTCGTGCAAGAAAATACTTGATAGGCTCGAGTAATTGTTTCTTTCGCGCGGAAAGAATTTCTCGTTCAAGTGAACTTACCCTTGAATGAAGAATACATATTCTTTTGATTCAAGACATATTTTTTTGACACTAGTAATTATTTCTCTCAGTGTATAGCCGAAGTGAGAAAACGCAGCGAGGAGGCTAGTCCGATGCACATTTGCTTCTTTTAGACGCGTGGTGCCACAGCGGTCCCAGAAATGTGTGTACAATGAAACGACGTACAGTACGCATTTTGTATAGAGACTTGCGGCACAAAATGCACGCAGATAGTCGATGCGGTGGCCCAACGTCACCGGAGGTGAGTGCAGCGCCCCACAATCTACCTATGGTATCACCGACCGCAATTCCAGCGACGCTGCGGTACCACACGTCCAAAAGACACAAGTGTGTGCCACGCCTGATTCGTCTTCGCTTCATTATGCGCACGTTCCGTACACGCGGAGTATCATTTAATTTTTTTTTTTCGTCGTGGAGTTGGATTTCTACATAATTCTCTTTTATTACAGAATCGAAACGTTAGGAAACAATTATTTACCTCGTATCTTTTCATTGTTCACTTTCGCCCGTATTTAAGCCGGAAAACGACATTTTAAAATGCAGCTACATCATCGTACTCTCTCTGTAAGCTTATCTCTCTTGTACTCGTTGCTTAACATAAGTGCCTCTCTCTAGCGTTTCGATAACGTCACAATGTCACAGAGAGAAATGCACTCACAACTCTGCGAATAATTATTCTTTCGATTATCTTCTCTTTCGTGCAACATTGAATATGTATAACAGATTACAAATTGAATTTAAAAATAGGAATATTTTCTTTCACGGAAAAACTGAATTGTCGTCTACCGTGTAATTGCGCTTAACCAGAACCATTGCCGAGAAAACCACGCGACAACTTTCGACGTACACGCCGGGCGAAAGCGAGTAGATCGATCGGAGATGATTATTTCCGCCTCGTGTAAACCTTACGGCGAGAGGCCACCACCCCTTTCTTGGAATAAGTTTCGCATGCGAGGGCGAACCGGAACTTGCGAGGCAGGCCTCGCGTGGAAAAAAGAGAATCGCCGTAATAACTGCGAATCGAGACGGGTATTACGATGCGTGTCTGATAACATGCCATTGTAGATTGAAGCATAGCGTCGTTAATACCTAGTACAAATATATTATCCGTCTCTCCCCCCACTGGGGACGAGACAGTAGGAATTGTGTCTGTCGATTATTATGGGGAAACGGTGATTTGAGCATCGGCGTGGAGGTTCGCAAAGGTTGTAAGAACGGATCGAGGGAAAGGAGACGAAGGGTGGGCAGCTTGCATGCGGCCTGGCTCCGATGAATAATGAAAGCTTCGGATCGAACGCGAGGCTCGATTTTGCCTTATCGAAATTCCAAAGCTGAGGGGATACGCCGTGACGCCGCACTGCGCTCTAGATAACGCGATTTCATGCAGGCCACGTTTCGATTTCATTTCGCCCGTTCCGGTAATATGAATTAAACGGATTTCGTTCGTTTTCCACCAATATTTTTACGAGTACTCGTTTAGCTTTCATACACGTACATGCATACGCGTTCACTTATGTACGTATAATATAGGTATTGAGAGTCGGGCGGAGACGCGTTGTACCGGTGAAACGGAGAGAATTTTAAAGGGATTTTTTTTTTCACGCAACGTCGACACAATTAGAGTAAAATATTTCTATTTCTACCTTGAGAAAAGTGCGAGGAGTCGAAGCCCATATTTTTCTCGAAGTCCTGTTTTACTGTCCAACGATAATAATAAAATAAATTCAATTGCCGCATACACTGAGAGAAAAATGTAGTAGATTTGACGAAATCGACGGTTCCGGATGTGGGAATGCAGATTTAATTATTTAGGCTAATAACTGATTCGAATGAACTACTTGCTTGAATGAACAGCTTGTTTTCTTTAAATAGCCATTAATCGTGACAATCAAATTTATTAGTCGGAGTAATTAATTCTGCATTCCACCCGTAAACGCTGATTTAATTGGATAAGTAGGTATATGTAAATACTGTTTTTGACATATGGACATCTCTACTCAAATCTTCTCTAGCCAAACGACATTTTTACTGTAGTTCAAGTGTACGAGAGGAATTCAACAGCGGTTATTTCCCTACTCGATCTCAACTCAACCTTTAATATATCACCATCTGACGTTAAGTCTATCAGAAAGAAATCTCTTCACTCTGTGACATCTCTACCTATAAGTAGAATGTCTTGATAGAGATGTACAGCAGAGAGATTTCTTTCTGGTAGACTTGTCATCAGATGGTGATGTATTAAAGGTTGAGTTGAGATCGAGTAGGGAAATAATCGCGGTTGAGTTCCTCTCATAAACTTGCACTATAGTAGAATTGTCGCTTTCGTAGAGTAGAATTACAGTTTTCGAGCGAATTTCGAGTTAGTCGTATATCATACTCGTATGAGGCTAAACTTACTTGCCAGGAAAAAAAAACTTGAATCACTATTATTTCATTATATGTATTATATATGAGCTTTTGGCTCGTAATTGTATAATAAGTACTTTTTTGAAGAGTACATTTTTATCTACAACAAAGTCTTATATCGATATAAACTAAAAGTTCATCAACAATGAGATAATAGAGATTGGATCTTCTTTCCTGACGAGTGAGTTTAGCCTCATATGGTAAGTCGAAAATTTCGCGACTAGACACGCGTGCAGACTTTTCCGAAAGTCCATCCGTCGTAGACGTGCCCACGTGTACAAAATGTACCGAAGTAAAACGAACCTCAGCTTTGGGCCGTGGATAATACACCCACGTCTTGCAGTTACGTACGAACGTGCTAATGACCCAAGAGTCCGTTTGCTCTGTTGTCCAGACCGAGGTATACTTACTGGCAAGTACCCACGTCATACGTAAGTAACTATACGTACATACATATGTACATATATATTTTTTTACTATTGTACGAGCAACACGTGGAACGTTCTATGTAGATAATACGGGAGCAGGGTCGTCGTACCGACAAAGTCAACTACTCGGAACGTTGTAGCACGGCAACTATTCGGGCCCCGCAGACGGTTTCACCTCGATACACAGAGAGAGTACATAATATATATTAATCACTGTCACTGTTATACTAAATAATAGATTTGACATTTTGAGGAAAGTATTGCGTTCATTGCTTTACTGTATGACAACAGTTGACATACCATATGAGGCTAAATTTACTCGCCAGAAATTCAATCACTATTATCTTATTATCTATGAGCTTTTGGCTCATGTTTGTATAAAACTTTTTGGAAAATTATATTTTTATCTACAACAAAGTCTTATATCGATGTAGGCCAAAAGTTCATAAATAATGAGATAATAGCGATTGAAATTTCTTTCCCGGTAAGTAAGTTTAGTCTCATATGGTACATCTAGTGAACTTCACTAAACGTATGTCAATCGTTATCATACAGTAAAGCAATCGATGCAATACTTTCTCCAAAATGGCAAATCTATTTATCTAGTAATACCCGTGATTAATATCCTCTTCTTTTTCCATGTACACCGAGAGAAATTTTATAGATTGTATGACAGAGTGCTAGTAGTTTATTAATATAAAAATAAGTTCTAGTTAACCTTAGCAATACTTATTTTTATTTCAGCTATATGTATTATTATTTCAGCAACAGGTACTGTTATTGTTACTATTTGGTATTGCTATATTACCTATACTATTTAATTTATGTCACTTAGCCTTAAAGTATATCTAGCTATCATAACTACACTAATTACTGTAATTTCTCTCAGTGTATGAGGATTCGAAGTTCCCCAGCGGCTGGAGTTGAGTCGCATCAAATTTTGATAGGCGGATATATGCACGTCTAAGCACTAGATATGATCATCATTCCGTAGGCTAGTACGCAGGTACACGTAAGTACAAGCTCAATGGTGGTAAGTAAATCCATTTATCGCAATTTGATTACTTCTACCGTGCGCTACACCCAGTACGTCACGATAACGATACACAGGAACGAGGAGGAGGAGGATGAGGGAGGGGAGGGGGAGGGGGAGGAGGATGAGGTGGAGGAGGAGGAGGAGGAGAAGGACGACGACGACGAGGATACAAGGATCTATTGTATCAAGTAGCGTCGCGATATCAGCGCCGGCTTCGATTCCTCTGAGGCAGGGAACTCCATCTATTCTCGTCCCAAGAGGCGGCGCGAAGCCCGGCCGCTTCCACAAATAATTCTCTACGTTTAATTACTCGTGTAAGTCCGTCTACCACGAGAGGAAATCTTCGGACGAGGGACTATCCCTCCGCGGCTAGGGCCCTTTTGACCTCCTACGAGCTCTTGTACTTATGTAATTGCGTGCCGTTTCGCGTTGGGACAACCTGAGACTTATGTCGCGCTTCATGCTCCGTAATTGTTTGTTTGATAATCAAAAGTTCGCGGGTATATAGTGTCGGGGTGAGAAGTAAGTTTCTTTGGCTGGAATTAATCTCTGTTTGTACGTGTGAATTAAGAAGTTTTAATTGCGAGCAATACTAATTTTATAGAATCAAATGTTTATTAAGCATGAGAGTAAACGTCTGTGAAATACGAGTCTGAGTTTCGTCAAATAATTATACGATTACGGATATTTCCTTAGATCGTCATCCGTGAGGATCACATGTAGGTATCTATACTGAAAGAAATAATTGCTAATGTCAAAAATGTTTTTCTTTTTAATCAAAAACATGATTATGTAATTCCAGGATCAAACCATGGTTTTCTTCGTTCAAGAAAATATTTGATAGGCTCAATAAGTGTCTTTTCTTCGCGCAGAAAGAATTTTTTGTTTCAACAAAGGTATTCTTGAATTAAGAATATAACGTCGGTACCGTAGAACGGGGTCAATAGAAACACTTTTGGTAGTTGGGCCTCCGGTGCAAGAAAACGGTTAAGCTTTCTTTAAGTTAAAAATAGGCAAAAGTCCGGTCAACACTAATAGATGACGATGCATATATCGTTTTTGCAAAAATCGACCATTTTGACAGAACAAAAAAATAAAAACTTGCTGTTTCGTTTCACCCCATAATGTGGGGTGAATAGAAACACTAGTTTGTTTTCCTCATTTAGGGGTGTTTGACCACCTTGTTCCTTTAGATGCGGATTTTTGATATGGCGATATAGAACGGAATAATGTATTTTATATTTTTTACTAGCTGCTCTGTAGGACAGTCCGTTGGAAATGCCCCTTAAAGCCTTATCCTTATGTCCCTTATGGAAAAGTAGAAGAGGAAGAATAAAGAAAAGAAGGTGGAAATGGAAAATAGTAGAAGAGAGGTTACCGAGTTTAAATATTTAGGCTACACTTTTAAGAGTAATGGTGGAAACAAGGGACATCTGGACGAGCTAGCTAAGGAGGGAAATTTTGAGTGACATTTTAGTGACTGGTGCCATTTTTAGTGACCTTTTAGTGACTTGGGAAAAATTTTTAGTGACCTTTTAGTGAAAATTTTAGTGACTTTTTAGTGACTTAGGTGACATTTTAGTGACTGGTTAAATTTTTAGTGACCGGTGACATTTTAGTGAAATTTTTAGTGACTGGTGTAATTTTTAGTGACCTTTTAGTGACTTCGGTGAACTTTTTAGTGACCTTGTAGTGAAAATTTTAGTGATGTCACTAAAATGTCATCAGTCACTAAAATGTCACAAAAAATGTCATCAAAATGTCATCAAAATCACTAAAAGGTCACTGAAGTCACCAAATTCACCAATTCAATTTCAATTCACCATCACCAATTTCTGCGATTTATCGATAAAACAGTTTTAATAGTGGTCCCACAGTCGGTCTGTAGGACCGACCATTTAAAGCTTAACACAAACTTAAGTCACTTGATACATTTTGATATATTCCATTGGAAATGTCCCTTAAAGCCTTATCCATCGTTTCCTGAAAGTGATAAAGATAAGTCTTACTTCGTAGGTCATGATGGTAAGTTCGGGACATTTTAGAATAACACAAAATAATTCTAAAAAGTTTACAAATTCAGCGATATACCGCTATTATAAAATAATAAATGATATAAAGGAAAACAGTGGGGTGTATGGAAACAGCTGGGCGAATAGAAACAGTCTGTTTCTATTGGCCCTAAATTATTTCCAAAAGTGACTTTATCGACAAGAAAATTATCTCTTGAAAACCTGTTTAGAATTTAGAATGTTAGTGAGTGACTATGCTAACACGGTATACTAAGGTACTTCTCAGCCAAATATGAATCAACTTACCTGTCTTTTTCACACCAAAAAATATAAAGTTTTGCGCTACTTTAATTTGTCGCCTTTTACCAGCTGGTGGATATCGGCCATATTACAGCAGAATTGACAACCTGAACCGTAAAATGTCTCTGGTCATATATTACGAACCTATCAATAAGGAACATCTCGTTTACCGAAGACCGCCAAATTCACATTGATGTTCTAGAGGATTTATTGAATTACGTTCCGAGTTTTTGTTTCTATTGACCCTTAAGTTTCTATCTACCCCATTCTACGGTACGATATTTGTTGAGCCAAAATTCCCAGAAACTATAAGGCGGTATTCTCAGAATGCAACCGTCTACGCTTTGCGTTAAACAGTGGAGTACCTTCAAATTTTCGGCGTTATTAAATTCCTTCCTTTTCTTTTTCGTCTCCATTGACTCCTTTTAATAAGAAATTAAACTGAAAATTCACAGGACGATACACTCACAAAGAAACACACTACGTATAAATCGACCGCAAAGCACGGTATGCAAATAATGCTAACTGCAATCTGCTACGGTAAACACTGCGCCGCCAATATCTCCAACTCGGGTGCCGAATGGGGATAATTCCAAGAAAATGACGCAGCAATCTTCTAGGAATTCTGGCTCAACAAATATCGTACCGACTGTATATTCTTCGACCTAGAACCTGTATTCTTCAAAATTTTTTAAATTCTTTAAAATTTGTAATGCTTTCACATTCCAGTCAAGATCATTCTGCACATCTTTGCGTCCATCGTATTTCTACGTGCATCACGCGACGTCGAAAAGCTTGAAAAGATGATCTAAACGTACATCAAGGCCATATGCGCGACGCGCGGCGTCTGTGAACGAACGTAATTTCGCGTCGCGTTAGCAACGCGTCACGTAGAAAGAGGCACTTTAAACGCAGCTTCTTGTAATTCCGGGGGAAAGCAGCGCGGTGGAATAAAAATCGATTTAAACGCGCGAATACGATGTGACACGTGTCGAATAACGTCCTTATCGATATTCGCGCACCTCGCGGACGAGCTTGAAATTCTAAGAGGCTCTCGATGCTAATGCCGGAAGGATACGGAGCGAAAAAGCTGTTCGGCGATAACGCCACGTTAAATCAGGAAATCCGCGGGTCACCGAACACGCCGCGCTGCACCCTCTTCGGACGTCGACAACGCGACGTTGATCCACGTAGTCCACACAAAGTGTCACGCCGTGAACGCTCTTTGACGTTCGACCAGATACCGGTGAAACCGTGAAATCTTAACCGACTCCGTGGTTGCCAACTGCAGTTCGCACCGCCGAGCAGAGATAAGAACGGCAACGAGAACAAATAGCTCGTGCCATTCCAGGTTTTTCTGGTCGAGCGAAAGAATTTGAGATAAAAGTGAGTGGGAAGAAATATGATCGATTGAGAAATTTCTTCAGAGAAGTCGTTGCTGTAGAGTTCTTACGGGTGGTGCAGGCCGATAAGTAACGTAGAATAGCAAATATCACTTATCGACTTGCTACAATGCGCTATTTGACGGTATGGATATCTGTACTGCGAATCAAGATTGGAGCACTCTCTGATTCAAGTGTATCAATATACCGGACAGACTATCGATTCGATTCGTCGTCGTGCCGAGCTAAATTTCGAAGAGGATTATCCAGAAGCGACGTGGAAGGACGAAAACGTAACGCTCTATTTTACGGAAGTGCACGAAATCCGGCAAAATAAATCATACCTCCTTTCTCTTCCCGCGCGCGTGAGGATTTTTCTATACGCACTGAAAACGCTAACCCGTGTACCGTCACAGGGCAGCAGGGCGGAGAAGGTCTTGGCGCAGCGTCGGGACGCCCGCGCCGTACTAAATCAACGCTGCGTCGTTGAGCGTTACATATTGTTTCTAGTATGACGTTATGGCGCGCGAAAAATGTATGTTCGGACACGAGAGTTGCGGTGGAAATAGAAGGAACTGCAGATCGTAATAAATACAGGTATGCAGGCAATATCGGTACCGCTTCAGGGAAAAATGCATCCTATCGAGCGCCGCGCCGCTGCCACACGTTGCGCGGTACTGTATGATCGCTCCGAAATCGCCTTGGTACGTACAGGGTCAACGCTGATGTAATAACGTCGCTCCGGGGACGTATTTACGGGGGTAAAGCGAGAAAATATTCGTACATATATCAGGGATTCAAAAAATACTCGAGATCGAAAATCGCGAGGAATAATATTCTCAACCGAATGCATCGCTTCGATATATTTGCTCGACTTCTGTTTAATTATTAGAGAATGTTTTTGGGGTACGACACGACAAATATCTCCGTCGGAAGAATCTATACTTATTTTAATCAATTTATATTGATTTTATTTCCTATTTCACTTTCATAAATGAAGGGTAAAGGGAAAAAACAGGGAATGTGTCCTATTGACTTTATGTAGAGAAAAATGAAGTTTTAGTTTTAACACAGCTTCGTATTTTCAAGGCAACTTGTATTATTGATTTAGAGAATATTGATTTAAAAATACCAGGTGGTGCATGTGTTTTTGAGATTTATTTACCAAAAGAAATTACATCGGGTATAAAATACAAAAAAACCCAGAAGAATCAGATTTAAAAAATTTGTGATATTCCTTGTTTCTTTCCTCCACCCTTCAAATATACCTACATCTCTCAGGATCGACGCTATTACTTTACAGGAATCACCCTGTATCTGTGTCTAGATATACTCCACCCTATTCTCTCCTCCCTTCGTCTTTTACTCTAATCGCTTTTGCACGAAGCCTGGGAATATCGTCACACGCTCGCACGCATCTATCTATTTTGATCAAGGATAATGAAGCGTATACCTAGGTATCTTTGAAAGGAATAAGCCATAGCAATTTCCACAGTCCTTTCAGTCGCGAGACTCGAAGGAAGAGCCCCCTTTTCCTCGTATTAGGAGATTTCTAACGAAGCATTTCACGCGACAGAACCACGTTGTCGAAGGTTTTGGAATAAACGCCGCAAAAGTTCGTATAGGCGCGGTTCCGTGGACCGACGGCAAGCGATAAGAGTCCCTACACGCGTCTCGTGAAGACAGTTGGCGGGGCGTTGCGCCGGCGTCGTTCATTTGGAAAGTATGCATCGATCCGTGACGAACCTGCACACCGGCGTTGAGACCGGACACACCTGGCAGGCGTCAACATCCTCTATAGTAGCATGATGACGTTGGCGCGATGGAGACGAATTTTAATTTGACCGCCGCGAAGAAAGCCGCCACTTCCCATGACTAAGCTTTCCCTCTCCGTCAAATCTTTCCGTTTATATGTATAAAAAAATCGACCTATCATGAATCTAAGGTAACGAGAGTAACGAGGTATCTTCCGAATCGATGAAAATGGAAGCGATTAATTCATACTAAATACATTCGCTTCATCACTTGGGCTTTTGATAGAAAGCTCTATTTATCAAGAGCTTTAATAGAGGTTCGCAGAGAAGTCATATTATGGGTCATTTCATGCTAAATCTATTATCTTTTCGAGCAAATTTTCAATTTTCTTCAAACTTGGATATGATGTTACCAATAATTGCATTGCAAATACGAGTTATCCGTGTTGTTGAATAATTAAAATTGTTGTTAGTGGATATTGAAAGCACCCTTACATGGTACGTAGTTAAGCAGGTGAGAGTACGGCCCTAGGTATAGTGATGATTTTTATTCGATCATCGGAAAGCACGCGGGTGTGGCTATACAGGGTGTTTCATAAGTATTGTGACAAACGTAAAGGGGTTGTAAAGGGCATTAAACTAAGCAATCTTGACCAATAAACCTGTGTCCAGAAATATGCCGTTTGGGCAGGAAGGTGAATGAGAGAAACACGAAGCAACTAATAATTGTATTTTTAATGTTTATAAAAATGACTCAATATGGCCTCCGTTTCGCTCAATACAGAATGTGGCACGGTTGTGCATTGCAGTCCGGACCCTATGGAATACCCCAGGCATGTCCTGCACAACTGTGGAGGCGGCCATGACCCTTCCCAATAGATCTTCCACGTTGTTGACAGGTGTTTCGTACACCAACGTTTTGACATGGCCCCAGAAAAAGAAATCTAAGGGTGTTATAAGTCTGGAGACCTTGCGGACTGTCGCACATGATGGCGCTCCGGCGCATTTTTCTTTGCAAGCGCGGCAGTATCTGAATGAAACGTTCATTCACCTTCCTGCCCAAACGGCATATTTCTGGACACAGGTTTATTGGTCAAGATTGCTTAGTTTAATGCCCTCTACAACCCCTTTACGTTTGTCACAATACTTATGAAACACCCTGTATATGCTCATTTTTTTCCAGGTGTTAAACAAGTTTCGAGACCAAAAAAGGGACTTAAAACTGATTTGTTTAAAAAAAAGTATGGATTATTACTTTTCTCACGTTATTTATTTCTTTTTTGTCACTCAGTGTCAAATACTCGGTTTCATGGGCGTCCTCGACGTATGTGAAATGTAATTACAGATCTCTTCGCGGCGAGAAGCAAAGTTCGATGTAATGATTCAACAGTCTGGTATCTATTTATATCTCCGTAATCGGATATTTCCAAAATTATAAATAAACCGTGCGAAAACCTGACCTGTACGAAATTAGCATCGACTTTTCTGAAAATCAAAGTTTTCTTTCCTGTACCGGATTACTCTCAACTCGTATTGCGTCGACTTTTTTAACCTGCTATAGCTCCGTTTCTCCGCGCGGGGTTATTTAATTGTCAACTACGCGCGGTGAAAATTGCGCGGACACTACAGAGTGTATATTTCGTACGGCGTGTTGTAACTCGCAGCGGTGGACGACGTGACGAGGGATGAGCCACGGCGAGGAGTAATGAAAAATGTTACCGCGCGACGTTGCAATCAGGAAGTTTGCATGGGACGCGCGCGCCTCCTGTCGGCGTATTTCCCGAAGACGCGTGGTAAAACACCAACGAATCGTCGCGCGCGGCGTACGTGTAGCCGGACTTACCGCACCGTGTTCGACAATCGATAACACCGCCGCGTATTTTCCACGCCAGCGGGTGCACTTTGGGGATTGAGCGGAGAATCACGAAAGTGGAAATTGCGGCGCGGAGACGTCGCAAATTCCGAGGTGACGTCTCCTCGGGTTACGCGGCGGCGTACAGAATGCGAGTGGGACACGGTTGAACTCGTCGGCGTGACACACTTTCGAGTGGGGAGGGGAGTCGGATCGTAGACAAAAACACCGCGTTGCTTCGCATTATTGCCTGCGTGTAGCGAGTGGTCCTTGAGATTCCCTTTGAATCTCGCGAGCGAACTGTTTTGCCGCTGACGCCGGTTTAATGTAGTTAATGGATTAGTTGCGGTTGGCTCTCGAGAAATTGCCAATTGAAGGGATGCACGCGGCAACACGCGGCGGTGCGACGGTCTTGTTATTTCGAGAGAAGTAAGAAAATCCTTGCTAAGTGCTCGCGGCGTCGCAGAATTTCTGCGATTTTTTAAATCCATTTTCCATGTTTGCTGTACGGAAAGGGACGCTTTAGTTATTTTTAAAAAATCAACCCTGACGCACCGCGCAAAGGCTCGAGCTTTAACGCGCCCCCCGCGCGCCCAACTTCAGCCTGCATCCCTTTCCAATTCTGTCGAAAGCAGTTGATCAATGAACGAACTTCCGGAGCACGTTAGTTAAGCGACGAAGCTTTTGATTTAAATCGTCGACGTCGCCCGCATCGGACGGACCCGGGCAAGCATCACAGCGAATTGGGATTGCGGCAAAAAAAAAGTCGGGCCTCGTAAAACACAACTCCTTTCGTCCGCGGATTTTAAGCTCTTACACCCGCAGGGCCATCCCCCGCGGTGTAATACTTTCAAAAACTTTTTACCGCTAATCTCCGAGATAATCGTAAAGCACGGTTAGTGCGAATTTTACACGGCTCCCGCGCTAACACGCGGCCGCGGGCTTCATCGCACCTGCGCGCCTTTTTGGAAACCTCAAAATCTAAACCATGATTATCGCACCGCGCGCGAATCCTAGACTCGGACGAAGTTCGGATCGCGGCTGCACCGCCGCCATCCAGGGTACATGAAAATTCCATAGTGGCGGGTAATGCGCGTGGCGGGCGAAATTGTAATGTCGGAAGTGCGCGAGCGCGCGCGTTCTATTTAGGAGGTGTTGGAGGACGAAGAGGAGTAATGGAGAGAAGGCGGAGGAGGAGGAGTGGGAGGGCGGTACTGCAATTTTCACTTGTTGCCGTCAACAGGGACAACGCGTTAAGCTTTATTAAACTCGCAGAAACTATTTAATTTAAAGTTACATCCGGATTAACGGATACCTACACGCACCGAAATTAGAATTGTGACGTCACACGCCTATACGAACATGTATGCGTATGCACGAGAAACGGGGAAGCACACTTCGCGCAACGTCGAATTAGGGAAGGCCTTGCAGCGCACCGTACCCACTTATATATATATAGGTACGTATATATACATGCGAACGGGTTATCTACGGTGTGCAGCTGTGACGGACAGATACACATCTGCGACCGAGGCTACGTCTGACGCGCTCTTAGATTAATAGAGACATCTGTGATTATACCTGTTTAACTATGGACGAACGCATGATGCGGGATGCGAAATATACGGGAACTGCTTTGTCGGTATTGGAATTCAAGGTAGCACACGGCAAAAAATGATTTTGCAGTATCAGTAAAACTATGTTTAGCTGGGAACTTTTTGCTATCGTGGCAGAAATATTATCTACGGCGACAAAAGATGTGTTCGATAATGGCAAACGTAACCACAATCACGGTGAATTCGGTAAAAATATTAATTGTTATACTAGCAAATATTTTTATACCATTATCGGGCATAACTTTTGCTGCCACAGATAATATTTTCGTCATGATAGCAGGAAATTCTCGGTAAAACCTAGTTTCGTTAAAACTGCACAATGAGTTTTTTCCGTCCAGGCTTCACGGCCCCTTTATATTTCATTTTAGGGGAAATAGGGGAAATTTTGATACAGAGAAGGGGACATTTTTGATTAAAACAGAAGGTTTTTAAGAAATTAAATCTTCGAGAAACGTGCAGTGGTTTAAAAAATAAACATTTCAAAGATACAGAACGAAACATCGATATTTATTAAGTGAATAAAGGATATTTTTGCAACCTAAAAATGTGTATCTTATGTTATGCAACTTAAATCTAAGTCATTTGTCAAATATATTTGTCGATAATAAATATTAATTCATGAAGCTTATTACATTTTAAACGAAATATCGATGCAGCTAGATAAAGTAGGGGTTCTAGTACCATTTTAACAAAAAAAAAAGGTCATTTTCACCATTTTCACGTACTTAATCCGAAATGATGAAAAAACAAATTCAACTGAGAAGTTGAGCAATAGGTGGTTTTAGTGGAAAAATTGTGCATTAGAAGGGGAAATTACGAGTTTTATGGTTAAAAATGGGAAATTAAAAAACTAGGGAAATGAAGAGGAATAGGGAAGTCTGAGATAAAAGTTCCTCACGTGACGTCTGCGATTTACCGTGCAAACTGCAAACGCTCTACAGCGCGAAGAACGACATAATTTCTTCTGCTACGTGGATACATCTATACGATGCCACATTTGTACACTCTGGTATCCAACGTCGACGTTCGATCGATTCATCTCCTCTGCCTCACGCATCGGGGAGTGCACACAATATCAATTCGTTGCTCCCTTTGCGCGGGGAGATGTCACTCCGGTTTCTCGATTTCCCGAGCGAACAGTGGCCCGGAAAGCAATACCGCGCGGCGCCGGAAGATTTCATAGAAATAAAGTAAATAAACGTCGCGGCTCGATTATGGCACCGACGGTGAGATGACGCCGTGTGTGTGAGAACGCACTCGCGCGCGCGCTTCGGTCGTATGCCCTACAATCATCCGTTCTTTCACCGGGAAACTATAGCTTCGGGTGGCATTGATTTCACGTTGTTCTCGTCTTTGAAATAAGCACATTCGACTCCTCGCGAAGCGCGCGGGTTCAAAGTACAGCGCGTCGTCTTCGAGAATACCTACGACTTCCATGGAAGTCGATAACTTTGGCTCTACCGGCATTCCTACGGCGAATTTCCGACAAGAGTTTCCCCTGACTCACCCCTCCCCGTTACCCCTTTCCAGCTTAAGGGGATACAATCGCCGCAAACCATGTATTATGCATGTCGTTGACTATCCATTATGCATTTGCCTTCGTAAAAGTCGTAAAGAAAACTTCAAATATTATAATAACGAAATTGGTATTAAAATGCGCTCGGTGTGTCTACGAGTAAACGGTGAAATGTAAATTTAGATCATTGCACTTCTTATTCAACAGCTACAGGGAATTCCTCTCGGCTGCCAAAAATATATAGGTATAAAGGGTATTCTCAAACCTCTGACCCAGAGGGGGGAAAACCCTATGTTCATTAAAAAATTACGGACATAATGCAATTGACTTTATTAAAATCCGTTAAAAATTTACGGAAAAATTAATTATTAAAAAGTAATTAATATTTTGAATTTATTCGGCATTGATGACGTCATATCAAGGCTCATGAAGATAATCGAAACTGCTATAGTTATTATAAGCATTATCTTCATGAGCCTTGATATGACGTCATCAATCCCGAATAAATTCAAAATATTGATTACTTTTTAATAATTAATTTCTTCGTAAATTCTTAACGGATTTCAATAAAATCAATTGCATTATGTCCGTAATTTTTTAATGAACATAGGGCCTTTCTCTGGATCAGAGATTTGAGAACACCCGGTATAAAAAAATAGGAAGCTCTATCCACTAATTCATAAAGGGGTGTTTTTATATCCTTAATTGAATCTGCATTACTTTTATTTCCGATAGAGAAATAAATAGAGAGTAAAAGAAAAAGCTCCGATAAAAGAAGATCACTCGGTCCATCGTATTGTCGTGAAGATTAAATTACGTTATTAACACGTTCACTGCCGAAACGATTTTTGAAGACTTTCCGTTCAGGCCGCGTGGGGCGTGTACGACCCACGCTTTTACGATTAAATAAACTCGTTTTTGACGTACGCCTTACAATTTTTCAATAGTACGAAGCCATAATTAGCAAGAAAAGAGGGTATACATTTTAATATGCATTAGACAATAAAGTAATAAATTAAATTTTTTATTACTATTATACACGTGCCAAATGGGTAAAAAAATGTCCCTCCAGGCCACAGTGCGCAGACAGACTTTTATAAGTGTAGTAATGACTACATTTTTTTCAAAATTCCTATTCTTTACTAAATTATGTGCAAAAGTAAAATTCTCGGTCTAATAATAGACCGAGACGGCGTGTGCGGAAACTTTTTTCTCGGTCATATAGACCGAGACGGCAGTGAACGTGTAAGAACGTATGGCTGCAGAGAAAATTCGGGAAAAGAATATTAAAGAAGCAGGGATTGCATTCCCTGGCAATACTGGAAAATTACATTCTACCGTCTGAAGCGTCTACTAATTAATACATTTTGGATTATTCTCATTCTTACCTTTTAGTTGTACATCACTGAGGCGAAACTGGAAGGTTGTCACCGTTGATCGAAAACTTCGAGAGGACGTCTAAACCTGCAAAGCAAAGGTAATGCAATGATTAAAGCTCATGTCGGATGTCGTTGAGATTCACGGTATATAAGCTTAAAAAAGGATTAGTCGCGGCTTATATCGCGAAAACCTTCGTATCTTGAGGGAAAACGGAAGATTAATCCGTGCTGTAACTACGTAAGTGCAATATCGCTGACTACACAAACCGGAAAAGGTGGACGATCTCTACGCGGGAGGTAGGTATCGTAAGTATACCTATAGCTTAAATACACGTTATCACACTATATTGCATTACGTCCTATATTCGTATGCACCAGGTGTCCGAGAATGCACGCCGCAATAAGGCGAGTTATCCGTTCACAAAGATAGCTGCGCGTTAATTGCTATATAGGTAGAATCGAAGGTATCCCAGAGCTGTCGATAACGGCCCCTGCAAGCGGCTAACTTATTTCGGGGGGTGCGATAGGTATGTATTTTAGAAATCCTGATATTTTGAAGGTGCACATAATATTTTTGTATGTTCAAATCAATTAATTCTTTGTGTTAATCCAGTATTTTTTTTATTGAAATTAACACAAGGAATATTAAATTGACAGAAAAAATCAGTTAATTTTAACATAGCGCAGATCGAGACGAATCGAGTCACTGGGCGAATCAGATCGTAGATCCATATTTCTTAGAGCGTGTTGAAAATGAGCATTTCGATCGTTCGTATTACTTCGTTCCTCCCCAATGAAGAAATACAAATAATCGAAATGCTCATTTCCACTACGATCAAAGAAATATAGATCTATAATCCGCGATTTGTCTCGGTCTACCCTACAAAGACGGATGGATCGTTTCCAACACAATATTTTCAACTGTATGGTCAAACGATCAAAAATGTCTTACACATATCTGATGTTTTTCCGATACAAATCACTAATTAAATCCCTCGATATATTTGCATTTATTTTCATTACCAATTGAGCTACAATATTACATTTCAAATTTGATATGGATTTTCGAATTAATTTTAGGCGATAAATGTAACCGCAGATCTCGCGGACACTGGGCATTTTCCAAAATAACGAGAGAATCATTGGATATTTGCTTTGGAACCAATATCGGATGAATGCACCTACTGACATATAGGTATACAGTTGCAATCCTTTAGTGTAATCCGATTTGGTTTGTACGCGAATGTTGCACTAATAAAATCGCTGAATAGCGGAAAATTCCGGGTTTCGAACAACCGCCCTTGGCAAAGTTTTCCATTGAGTGTTTAATGGTAATGAATGGGACCTAAAGGTAATCAATGGGATCGCAATGGAAATTCAGAGGGAAAAATGAACTGGCACTTTCTACCATTCAATATAAATGGGAATCCACTGGCAAATCAGTGGGAAATATTGAATGGTATGTATTCCCATTCGTTACCAATGGAGGACCAATGGCAAGTTACTGGGAACATTCAAGTGGTATTTTGTTCCAATGGTAACTAATGGGAGTCCAATGGCAAATAACGGAGTTCCATGCGGAAGCCGGTTACGACTAGACGCGTCGCGGATCGATCGCAGGAAACAGTGCCGATACAGCGATATTACAGGATAATCGCAGCGATTTTTCGGATCAGGGGAGAGCAGAGCGTGCCGCCAGCAAGAACACGCAGGAGGAAGAGAGGGGACTGCTCTAGATTTCAAAGGAGGGTTTCAAAAAAGTTAAAAGAAAAGGTGAGGTTAGGGGAATATGGGCAGAGGAAGAGGAGGTGGGGCACGCGGGGAGGATGATTCGGGCGCCGTCGGATCAGGAAAGTCGGAAAAAGCCGAGTAGAGGGGACAGCGGGAAGACCGACCGAGGCGCCAGAAGGAAAGCGGAGGAAAGGCAGACCAAGAAGCGCGAACAGAGATGACGCGGCTGCGGCGACGGGCGGTCTTGGACAAATAGCTAAGTAAAGTATCACTCAACAAATGGGAAATGGATGATTATAATTGAATGGGAATTAATTCCATTTCACGAATGGTAATGTCAACGGTATGAAAACACCATTAAACACGAATGGGAAAATAAATGGGACGTCGAATGGTAGTATAAGTGGGAAAGATACCATTGGCAAAACCCCATTGATTTACCTTTGACAGACTGTCAGTGGTATCCAATGGGATTTTTTAAATGGTATTTAATGGGAGACTTAGCCAAGGGCGCGAGCGGCAGTAGAGTTCGCCAGCCATCTGTGGCCGTCGTATAATACTTCGAAAACTGCGATCCTTTTGTTTCCGCGCGCGACGATGTGCGAGCATCGACAGATAAGAGCAGTTTCCATGTATGTATATCTGTACCTCAGAGCCAAACTATGTCAAGTCCATTTTTTGCCGAAAATGGGTTTTATATGTTAAGTTATACCAAACATTCCATTAAGTATTTTAAACTCAATTATCTCAAAACTACAATTTTGGACTTAACATAGTTCGGCTCTGAGCTACAGATATGTATGATCTAATTTCACTGAATCTATTGCTGACCACGTAATGAAGAATTAGTTTAACTCCTCGAAATAAACATACTTTTTGTATAAATATCTGATTACAACATACGTAATAAATGTATCTGAAATAACATGATTTTTTAATTAACATATACTCGAAAAATAAGTTAAATAATATGCGATCAGGGTATACTTCCACTATATTTTAAGTATCGAATACATGCTGTTTGTAATTCTCGAGGGAAAATGTTAAGGTACATTTCTTCAACGAGAAGTTCCTTGTATCGCCGTTCAACGAAATCGGAGAACAGTAGTCGCATATCGCCCTCGAGAGGGCTTTTCCTCCACGAGAAAGCCACAGCGGAGATTCTCCGCGAACGATCGATAAACACTCCAGTAGCGAGCGAGCTAGCTACGGAACACTTTCCCATAGATAGGTTTATCGTCACATTCGCTGCATCGGTAATCCCCCTCTTCGCGGATAGAGTATAACGGGGATTTGTCCGGGAAATCAGAGCAACGCGGTCAACTGTAGCAGATATACTCACCGATAGAGAGGCGTACGTAATCATGTGGTGTATCTGCGCTGAATTTCTTATTTTACGTGGTCCCGGTTTTAAGCGATACACACTATTTTTAACTGCTGTAGTAAAATGCATTCGGATATGTACTCTGACCTTTTAATTTACTCGTGTAAATTAGGGCTGAAGTACATATGCATATCGAAACTACGTCGAAGTTTCCAGAATTTAGGCATGTTGCTGGGTAAGTTTGACGATATACGAGCGATAGTAGCGTGTATTCACGTATTCGCTGCTTACACGCAGACGTTAAAAGGGAAAGTTCAGTAAAGGGCTGTGAGTGGTATATGTATATGTATAGCACACACACACACAAGTCCACCGGGCTCCACGATTCACTAGGTTGCATAGCATTATCGCATCGTTTCCTTCTCAGTGCGATGGATAGCTACATTTTCAGTATCACCAACAGTTAGTCGAGAGGTTTAAAGTGGCTCGCGTCGCTTTATACGTACCATCGTCGAAAGTGTCGCGAGGAAACGCGACGGAATTGCACACGGTGTAACTGCGCGTGGGTGTAACGAATGGAAGAAAGTTTGGCAGGGGTGTCGGGTAAGGAAATAAGAAAATCGATTGTTATCGTCGAAAAGCGAGCCCAAAGGGGGACGTTCCGCGACTATTCGCATCGTTAGGTATATACTGCGCCGCGAGAGGCCCTCGACAACTAGCGGACATCATTACGAAGACGTTTGCATTCCCCCTTTGCCACTAGAGTTTACTCAACTCTAGTTTTCACCGCAGAGATGCCGGAGGCGAAGTCTCTTTGCCTTCCGGCTGTTCGTAAACTGGATCAAATTTTGCCCGGTGGTCTAACGACCGTGGCATAACGAGACGCCGTTATCGTCATCGTGGACGTACCCGCGACAATTAACGTCCACATCGAATATCGAATTACGCCGGCCTTCCGGGACGAAATGCGCGCGCGCGTCGTCCGATGCCTCCTCGGCGTCCCATACCTATCCAGAAAGCGCTCGCGCGGGCCAAGCGGCGGGACAATCGCGCCGTGGCATCTCGTGCCGGATGCACGTATATATAGGTACACATTTTGCAGCGGCGGGCCGCGCGCAAGCTGCACACGGAGATGGGCGGTTTGCCAAATCACGGCGCGCGGTGGCAACGAGCGAGGCAGGGCACGAGGGGGCAGGCGTTACACCCCATCGCCGATGACTCGTTCCGATATGCGACGTTTTTGCGAGAACGTCTCGTCCGCGTCGCGGCGCCCGAGCCAGCTGACGATTTCGCCGGAGGGGGGGGGGGGGACGACGACAACTCGTCCGCCCCGCGAGCGATACGAACGGGGACGCGTCGTTGCTCTCGCGCGGAAACGAGACTCCAGACACGAGGAACCGAGTAATCCATCTCCCTTTTCCCGCAGGAACGTCGACGGCTCGTGGATCGCTTTAAAACGTCGATTTATTCCGCCCGTTAACCAGCGGTCCGCCCCCTCCTCCTCGCCACCCTTGCAATTCGTGAAAGAATGTTTTCTATATCAAAACATGTTTTTCTCTCTTCGACGTCAACTCCCGCGTTTCGCATCGCGTCCGACGACACTGCCCTCGCGGAGGGGCGAATGAGGCGCGGGCGTAGGGAGGATGAAGAAGGGGATCGCGGCTTTAGCCGAGGTGGCGTATAAACATGCTGCACGCGTGTGTGTACGTGTACGTATACGGAGAAGAGCGCGAGAGGGAGGCGGTAGACGCGTGTGACTCTACGCCAGCGATTTCTATATAATTCATAGTCCGTCTCCTCGCCGTCGTTCGCTGCGAGGTTCGGTAGGCGAGGCGAAGCGCGAAACTGATTTATGTTTCATCACCGCAGAGACGAACCGACGAGTCGGTTGCGAATGAGCGGGCAAAACCATTTCCACGGATCGGACGGTGCGGAGCGGATCTTCCTTGATGCCCTCTCTGCACTCGTCGATCGCTCGACGCATTCGTACCTCGTTATTCCTGTTGCACCTATCGCGCGACACGCCCGCACGTCGACAGAATCCCGACAAAGCCCCCTGGATTAGACGGCAACACCGAGCCTCGTTCGCCAGTCGAGGACAGTCGCGCAACCGCGAGAGATTTTAATCGACGTCATTGCCACGAATAACGAAGTCCGCTCGCGGCTCCGCCTCGAATGCAGCCGCGCGATTTAATGTGTGCACGTCGTACGCACATCGACCACAAAGGCGTTCGCCGGCCGCGTTTCTTTTACGATATAACCGCGTACGCGAAAGCGCCGGAGCGTGCGCCTCTCCGCGACGTATCCGAGCGTCGCGGCGAAGTGGGCGATCGTGCAGCGCGAGCGTGCAAATGTGGAAAAGAAGAACGTTATAATACTACGTGCCTCGGGAGAGAGAATATGCATTTCTCGGGGCGAGGCGAGAGGGCGATACCGCCGAGCGGAAATACTCGCGCGTACGTACGGCGACTGAAAAATGCAGTAGGACGCGCAGTTGCGGCGTTATTGGTGCAACTGCAACTTCCGCGAGAGGCTCGCGGCCGTCTCTCGGCGACGGGCGCGCCGTTATATCGCCCGCGCGGGTTATCTCGGCGTACGTACTCGACTGCATCAACTTGGCTGTAGCCCCGCGCGCGCGCGCGCGCGGTCGACTCGACCCGTACAACTCTGCGCGACCCTCCTCGTCGTGCACTCGTCGTCGACGACACGACCTACTCCACCTCTGGCGTGTTTCCTCACCATCGTGTCACGTTCGTTCTCAATGACTCCCTTATTCCGCGGTGCGTGTTGGTGCGTCGAGTCGTTACACGACGTCGATTTAATGGTTATTGCCTCGGTGGTGCGTGTACAGTCGTTATAGCTATTCGTACTCGTGCACCGTAACGGGTTTCGGTGTTCGTCCGCGCACAGCGAACCTCCTTACTCGCGGAACGCTTTATTCAGGGTGCCTTCCCTGTTGTCACTGCGGCCATCTATTAATTGAAGACCAAACTGCATAGATCATTATTGGTTCGCATATGCGGTAAACTCGAAGAAAACTCTACCCGCTCTCGGAACCTCGGCGTGAACACCGAGGCAAATGGCGAACCTCTCTCTGACCGGGTGGGGTGAGCTATTTGAGAGGGTGCGTTCAAAGGTTTGGTTTACATACCGATAGTGCGCCATTTTATCAGCGATAACATGTTATTATATATTATACGGAGAAAAGTATTCATTAGAAATTACCTCAAAAATCACGTAACCATGGGACATGATGTTATCATCAAATTGTTACCGTAAACTACGGTCAAATTCATTCATCCCTCGCTCTACTTCGGTCATTTGTTTTCCTCAAAAAACAGTCAATATTACCGTGAAGCATATGTAAAAATTTGGTTGTTGACATCATGTCCCATGGTTACGTGAATTTCACGTTAATTTTTAATGAATATTTCTTTCCGTGTGCACGGAAAAAAATTATTTTGCAATCTCAGCAAAACTAAATTTCGCTGAGAACTTGCTGACAAAAATATTACCCGTGGCAGCAAAAGATATGTCGAATAATAGAGAAAATATTTTCTGGAATAACAAACATTATTACCGAAAAAAACTTTACTATGATTGTAGTTACATTTATTAGATGCTATTAGACATAATATCCTTTGCCGTCGCAGATAATATTTTCGTCATGACAGCAAACTGTTTTCTCAGCAAAACCCAGTTTTGCTGAGACTGCAAAATCATTTCTTTTTTCCCCCGTGTAGGTACATACACGTATCTTGGGGATAGAAGTGTTAGTTTGCGATGGATCGTCCCAACTTCAGTTTTCCTCACCAATGAAGAACCGGGTGAAGGCAGGAAAGTAGAGGAGAGAGAGGGAGCTATTTAAAAGGGGCGCCATTTGGGAGAGTCTTCTGTATATGATAACGAGGTCGTCGAGACCATCCTAATTAGCCGACGGAATTTACGCGAAAATACGACACCCAATCCGTACCACGCATATGGAACATACCGCGCTCGTAAACTACATCCCCGTAAATCGTGTTATGTGCAAACTGCACGTGTACCGCCCTCCGTATGTCGTCTATATATACAGACGGCGGCTTACCTATGCCTGTTAGTAGCCATCCGTATATAGAACTGCGCTCCGTGCAAGTTTTCACATTAACGTTATAACCGTGTAGGACGTCTCGCTCGGGTCGCTCGTGTGGTATCGCGCGTACAGATATACACTCGCCGAGATACACACGTGAACACACGCGCGTATTTTACACCATCCCCAACCGAGCGCGCGCTACGGACGTACGACTTTGGTTTCGCGAACATGTGCAGGTTCAACCGAACGCGCGCCGCGCGTCCGCCGAAAGTTTCCTTCCGCCAGCGAGAGAGGAGATAATTTTCCTGCGGGCGGCGGTGAGATTCACGAATCCGTGGCACGCGAGAGACCATTATAAATGGAGTGCGGTTCGACAAGGAAATTGGCACTCCGTACATCTCGATTTTTGTACTCGAAGAGTTTATCACCCGCAGTAGCCACTCTTTTTTTTTTTTTCCACCCCCTTCCCCGTGTCGCAGACGAAGATCGTTACACGTACTCGCTTGCCCCTCGACCGCGACTCTCTCCTCGAGAAGGTCGTTATTACGAAAGGGTGACTTTACTTCGCGATCGCGGGTAATCGGCACCACTCGCTTATCCGCCGGAAGCCTCCGCGTCGGGGTGGCGAGGTGCAGAGAAACGAGGACTGGAAATATTCCTTCTCGGCACGTTCCATTGGAGACGCGTTACTCACGGTACATTAAGTCGCGGGAGAGAGGGTGAGACCCCTCCGTTCCCCGTTACCACCCCCCGTCCCTTTCGCGACACCTTACATGGCGGGTAATCGAAGGACTTAAAAAATTACAAGCACTCGCATTTCCCACGTGCGATCGCCCCTTTTCGCCCGCCCCCGCCGTAAACTTCGGGCTCCCCCGCGTCACGCGTTGAGAAATCGAAATGAAGTCGTTCGAAGACGGATGGCTTCCGCTGCCACCCATTCGTCCAGGCCGCATTAATGTAGAAAATCGCGCGACTGAACGAAAAATATACGTACGCGCACAGGGATATACGAGCCCTCTCGCTGTATCGCTATGTGTGCGTGTACGGCGTTCGTTGACCGCCACGTCAGAGCTATATTTCATACCGCGTTAATAATATTCGCCGGGTAAGCGCGCGCAACAGAGACAGAGAGAAACGTGAGAGAGAGTATAATGAACATTATTTACCGTCGATTTATCGAGCAGTAATTTTAGTGGAGTATTATAAAAGACGGCCACAGGACCTGCCGGGCTCTAGTTTCGTAATCGCCCGGTAAATATATAACATCGACACGTGTGACTGTATACCGCGCGCGATTATTTACAACATTAAACAAAATTATCGGGCATCGATATAGCCAAGCAGCTATTGCCTCCACGTTCAGACGGACACGCGTTCGGAAAAATGATTTATTCGAATAAGAGGCTTTCTCGTGCACAAGTACCCCATTTCACACGAACTCCTCGGTTATACGGGACATCTGTACAAGAGTTTTGTGTTCTCTCGCAAAAGCAGTAGGTACCACACGTGACACGCGCGCAGACATAACCGCGAAGCGCGCGTTTTAACGAGTCATTTTTAGGCGTCACGTCGCGTACTTCCTCGCGAAACGAGGCATCGTTTCTCCGTGACCTATTTCAAGCCTTCAAACTCTCAGGGCAGCGCTGCAAAGGTGGCACGCGGCATCGTATATCGCCGTGCATCACCCCGCGGGTCTGCTCCATAAAAAGTTATATTCCGCAATTCACGGCACACGTCATATTTATTCTTCGTATACATCCACCCGGAAAATCAGAAAGCGCTTTAACTGCGCGTTTAGCGCGCGTGACTGTCTCTCCTCCTCTTTCCTCTCTTTCGCGTAGGGGTTATATATTTTCTCCCTCGAACCCTCGCGCGCGTTTACTAGGGGTTAAAGACTGCCGGAGGGTCGCGAAACTCCGCGACGGTTATTCCTCTGATGCAATCTAAACTATCTCGCTCTGTCTGCTCCAGTTTCTTTGCACGCTACGGGCATCGTCGTTCTTCCCACGAAGTTCCCGGAGCCGTAAGAGATTCTCCTTTCAGCGGAACTTAACGCGACGAGCAGGCCATCTTTATTCGAGAATCAGAGGCTGATTCGATCGAGAGACTCGTGTTTACTAGCGCAGAAATTTAGTTAAATCTTTAGATCTCGTATTGCTGGTCGTAGTGCAAGTTTGGAGGATACGGAGAGACGGATAAGAAGATTTCCCGTCGTCGGACGCTGCACTCGGTCTAGGTGTTCTTTTATCGTTCGATATCTCGTGACAGATCTCTTACCCCGGTATTTATATATAGAATATATATAGAAGACTCTCCAAAGTGGCTCACCCGATCTGGAGGTGAGCTATTTGAGAGGTTGAGAGAGATGTGGTATTTAAGCCTAACTTTAGTCCCAATTCCAATGCAACTCGTTCGCGACTGACTTAAATAAATTCACGCACCCCATCCGCTTGTGAATTACATTAGAATTAGGACTAAATTAGAGGGTTAGGATTTAAGCATAAAGCAGGCTTTAGTGAATGGTAGGGATACACGTATATTTCAGGCGAGATAATGTTGGTGATATATAGGTGGGAATTACATTAGAGCTAAAGAGGAAATATCATATCAGTAATGAAGGAGTACCAATAGAGTTGAAAATCTGAAATGTATGTATTTTTTGAGGCTACCCTAACGGAAATTTTCCTCTGCCAAATCTCTGCCGAAAGTTTGCCGTTTCTTTGCGAATGTTCTATTTTTAAGATCTGGCAGAAATGTCGACACACCTGGAGTCGATAATGTACATAAAACATAAGTATTCCTCTGAAACAAAAATTATTTATTTGTGCGATTGCCCGATGAATGCCGTATGTCGCCATAATTACACATGTGAATTTCTGCGTGTCCGTGATCACTCAGAGACGCTTCAACAATCAAGTTACAGCCACTATCAACCAAGACTGTAATGTCACCGGAAACTGTCGTAGTCGCTGCGACGATGGTAATAGTGGATGCTTCTGATGGCTACATGGAGAGCACTAGTGCAACAATGCTGCAAACATTCCGCAGCATCGCCGCTGCCGCATCTCCAGGATCCCAAACGCTGGCGACAGCGCGTAAAGTTCTGAATTGTTGAACTTTGATATACGTTTCACGGAAAGACTGTACTTATGGAAATCGGAGACTTTGAAATAATTAGAATTTTTTTATTACACGTGCATTTATAAAGAGAAAAAAGAACTTTACGATAATAAAATTAGTCAATTGCGAACACTACATGATTATACTAAAGTTTCGCGTGCTTAAATTACTCCATACCTGAGGCTTTTTAATAACACAGTCGAATCTTTTATTTTATTCTTTCAGGACGACTGAAATACGAACGACCAATGCAATATTCCGTACTCGGATTCAATAAAATAACTGGGTTAGGACGAATTCATAGAAATTAGATTCCAATAAATCGACCCCCAATCCGAAGACGAAGTTATAAATTATCGAGTAACTAGCCGAGTTATTTCGAGATGTTCAAATATAATATAAGCTCTGGATTAGGACACGTCCGGAAATAACTCCGGAAGCGTCGAAGTTACTCGGTATGTCAAAGTGGCCTGCATTTACCGTACTCGCGAGCTAACCGTCGAGCGCGAATGAGTTTTCATGCAGAGAGAAGTGCACCAACTGGGACTCGCCGTAAACTTCAGTGCCGGCGGCCACTTTTCCCCGAGTCCAAGAAACGCCGTTTCTTATTTCTTCGCGAGTTTACTGCAGTTACGCACGAAACGATTGAAATGTTGTTAAATAAATTCGGGGCTGTGCTGAGAGGGTGGGCGCATTCGTGAAGTTAAGCTATACGTTCAAAATGCACGATCGCGTGAATACCGATGAGGTCAGAAGCAATAAAGATCCGAGATAAAAGTATGAGACCTACTCGAAATCTGTATTATTACAGTATTATGGCCTTTATAGCGTTTTATCACGAATAAAATAAATTGGCGGAGCCCTCCGCTATACCGGGTGTCTCAAACCTCTGACCCAGAGGAAAACCCTATGTTCATTAAAAATTACGGACATAATGCAATTGATTTTATTGAAATCCGTTAAGAATTTACGGAGAAATTAATTATTAGAAAGTAATTAATATTTTGAATTTATTCGGCATTGATGACGTCATATCAAGGCTCATGAAGATAATGTTTATAATAACGATAGCAATTGCGATTATCTTCATGAGCCTTGATATGACGTCATCAAGGCCGAATAAATTCAAAATATGAATTACATTTTAATAATTAATTTCTCCGTAAATTCTTAACGGATTTCAATAAAATCAATTGCATTATGTCCGTAATTTTTTAATGAACATAGGGTTGTTGTCTGGGTCAGAGGTTTGAGACCCTTTATATAGGAATCCACTAGTTCGACGTGGCACGACAAATATGTATGTGGAAGAGATGCATTATATAAGCGTACATGTATAATGCCGCGTCGCGTAAATTCAGCAGATTTTCTAACCAAGCAACTTCTTTATCGATGTAGACTTTCCCTACGTAAATCCAATTAAGCAGTGTAAATTAATTATTTCTTCAACTGAAAGAAGAATTGTTGTTACACTCTACAAAATTCTGCGATGCGGACTTATATAGACCACTTTTGGTGTTAGATAACAATGGCATAAAACTAAATGACACCAGATGTGGTACATATAGGTCTATACTGCCCAACTATGGAGAAAGGCAGTAACTAGCAAAACAAACCGAGATGCGTTTTTTGATACCATTGAATATCTTGAATCATTTTGTACCCAAATTTTGTACCCTTCTTTAATGTTAAAGCTAGGTTTCATTAGTAATGTGTCTTGGAAACCCTTCGGCTAAAGGGATCAAAGTTACAGTTGATTTTCCACAAGTTTGTCGGGGTTAGCAGTTACTGCCTTTCTCCATAGTTGGGCAGTATACCGGTGAAATGGTGTTAAAAATTAATGCAACTTTTTTACCGTGTAAGAATGCTTTCTTCAGAAAAAGATCATAATCGCCAATAATATTATATAAATTGTATTATGAACATATTCTCGGTCAGTTCTATCATTTTTCACAATAATTTTCACAGGGTGCTAACGTCGACGTCATAATATGTACGAATGGGTACGTAGGTACCTAATACCGTCCAATTTCCAGTGACGATAAATAACCTTTCATTATTCATATGTACTATATTGCGCATGAAACCGTGTCGTTAGATAAATATTAACCGTAATATCAATGCTTGCGTCAAAAAGTACGCGCGTAGCGCATGAATATTTATGATTGCGAATAGTTCTTTCTCGCTTTTACGTATTTCACCGTATGTCCGAATAATTCGACTATTTCGCAGAGGGTTCCATGTAGGTAATGTTCTAGAGAATTCTAGCTCAAAAAATTAACTTGACTTTCACGTCGTAAATTATCATATTTTATGAAAAGAGAGCATAGTTTTTACATCCCTCTGTGGTTACCGCGGGTCCACTTGACCTAGGCTTTAATTTTGAAGAGCTGACCCAGGTAGAAATCGTACCCCGAAATAAGCTTGTTACAAGGTTGGCCGGCAAGGTAGAACCTTGCGGCAAGGTTGCAAAACAAGGCTGATGCAAGGCAAATCCGTTACGCGTTTCAATGTTGTGACAGTATGCTATGCAAGCTTGTTTCAAGGTAGACTATGGCGCTTGGGACAAGGTTGCGTTGTCGGTAATGAGTCGGTAATGAAGAACATTTGAGGTTAGAATTAAATTTTTATATTTTATTGATAATTAAAATTGGGTTACAATACATAGCGATAGCATTACAAATTTAGAAAAATAATGTATAATACTAAGACGAGTACAATTTTATTATTCCTACTTTACTATCACTAGGTTTACGGAACCCCGTCAATTTGACGGGTGACTTATTCAATTTCGATTGTTTAATAATATATGAGATTAATTTAACTTAACTTTTATTAGGTAATAATCAGGCCAAAAAACAACAAAAATCACTGCTCGTCTGACGTTTGGGTTCCTCTTCGAACGAATCCTTCATTTCGTCTCCGAAGAGGGTTCGGAGAGGAATCAAAGCGTCAGGCGTGTAGTGATTTTTGTTGCTTTTTTGGCCTGATTGTTACCCAAGAAAAGTTAAGTTAAATTAACCTTATATATTATTAAACAATCGAAATTGAATACCTATACCTCTCTTGTACAGCGAAATATAATGTACGGAAAAGTATTCTAACAATTTAGTCTAAAATCTCATAGATTCTTAAGATAATATTACTTCTGTCGCCTGTAGTTTAATATTAATTTAACTTAACTTTTATTAAGTAATAATCAGGCCAAAAAACAACAAAAATCACTGCACGTCTGACGTTTCGGTTCTTTTTCGAATGAATCCTTCATTGTGTCTCCGGAGAGGGTTCGGAGAGGAATCGAAGCGTCAGACGTGCAGTGATTTTTGTTGTTTTTTGGCCTGATTATTACCTAATAAAAGTTAAGTTAAATTAATATTAAACTACAGGCGACAGAAGTAATATTATCTTAAGAATCTATGAGATTTTAGACTAAGAGTTGGTAGAATACTTTTTCGTACATTATATTTCGCTGTACACAAGAAAGGTATAGGTATTCAATTTCAATTATCTAATAATCTATGAGGTTAATTTAACTTAACTTTTATTAGGTAATAATCAGGCCAAAAAACAACAAAAATCACTGCTCGTCTGACGTTTGGGTTCCTCTTCGAACGAATCCTTCATTTCGTCTCCGAAGAGGGTTCGGAGAGGAATCAAAGCGTCAGGCGTGTAGTGATTTTTGTTGCTTTTTTGGCCTGATTGTTACCCAAGAAAAGTTAAGTTAAATAACCTTATATATTATTAAACAATCGAAATTGAATACCTATACCTCTCTTGTACAGCGAAATATAATGTACGGAAAAGTATTCTAACAATTTAGTCTAAAATCTCATAGATTCTTAAGATAATATTACTTCTGTCGCCTGTAGTTTAATATTAATTTAACTTAACTTTTATTAAGTAATAATCAGGCCAAAAAACAACAAAAATCACTGCACGTCTGACGTTTCGGTTCTTTTTCGAATGAATCCTTCATTGTGTCTCCGGAGAGGGTTCGGAGAGGAATCGAAGCGTCAGACGTGCAGTGATTTTTGTTGTTTTTTGGCCTGATTATTACCTAATAAAAGTTAAGTTAAATTAATATTAAACTACAGGCGACAGAAGTAATATTATCTTAAGAATCTATGAGATTTTAGACTAAGAGTTGGTAGAATACTTTTTCGTACATTATATT
Source organism: Xiphydria camelus (assembly GCA_963678675.1). Taxonomy (NCBI): domain Eukaryota; kingdom Metazoa; phylum Arthropoda; class Insecta; order Hymenoptera; family Xiphydriidae; genus Xiphydria; species Xiphydria camelus. Next base: position 4,240,159 of record OY783192.1, read on the forward strand.
TCGCTGTACACAAGAAAGGTATAGGTATTCAATTTCAATTATCTAATAATCTATGAGGTTAATTTAACTTAACTTTTATTAGGTAATAATCAGGCCAAAAAACAACAAAAATCACTGCTCGTCTGACGTTTGGGTTCCTCTTCGAACGAATCCTTCATTTCGTCTCCGAAGAGGGTTCGGAGAGGAATCGAAGCGTCAGACGTGTAGTAATTTTTGTTGCTTTTTTGGCCTGATTGTTACCCAATTGGTTAATGACACTGGAGAAAACATGCACATTCCTCTCAAATAGAACCAGATATCGCTGTCGAGGAATCTTCGGAAGATGTGGAGCCAAATCTTCAGTCACGACTGGATTGCTCTGCATGGTCCTACGACGTAGCCTGTAGAGCACCGGATCTTATGCTCCTTCTTCTGATCTGAAATACGAATTCGATATAATACTCCTTATAAGATATTAATTTTTTTTTCGCTGCCTACTGTTAACCTCAGTGACGTTACTTACTCGATAGCTGAGCTGCCGCACTGACCAATGCCTGCGGTCCCCTTTCCATGTTACTTTCCTTCCGAGTCGATGGAATCTCTGGCCTTCCTGAACCTCGCGTACCTCCTCCGGGCAATTTTTCCATCCTGGCTGCATCGATAACGCTGGATCTGCAACTCTATGAAAGACAAGCATATGAGATAATAAAGAAACTTATTCATCTATCTGCCTCTTGCAAATAATTTCATGAAATTAGCTATTAATACTTACCCTTCTATGCAGGAAGCTGGATAATACTTATTTTCTGCTCGTAGGTCCTTATTCCAAAGATCTTGCCCCGAATGTTTTAATCCATTCCGTGTAAACGTTGGTCATTCGTGTCCACGCGATTTTTAACCATTTGCGTGATGCAGTACACACAATCGTTATGGTTAATTATATCGTTATTTAAATAATTCGATACTGTTTGCTGCGTTAGTATTTTTTTCTAGAGGAATCCTTTTGACATTTTTTGGAACGTATTTAAGAAAGTAAGGCTGGACATGAATAACCCACGTTTACACTCAACATGCACTAAAAAAACGTTTATACTCAACGTGCACTAAAGAAACGCTTGCACGCGTTAACATTAAACACTGACGGCTTCTTAAACAAAAAAAAACACGCGTGAACCAAACTGATCGCCACTGATGCTAACCTCAATCTAAGGGCTCTGACAGCTGAGGCGATGCGCACGCCACGCCGCGGATTTTTATGATATCTATTCGCTAAGCGCAGGGCCGTGTCTAACGAGGGGCCATTTCGTGCCACGCACGAAGGCGCACTAGCCATGGGGCGCCGACACTAGAAAAGGGCGCTAAGCATGAAGACGTCTCAACATCTAGAGGCGGCACTGATTCGCTAAACTGCCGGCACAACCTTGTTTTCGCCTTGTTTTCGCCTTGTCGCGCGAACCTGGTATCTCTCTGTTATTGCAAGCTTGAAACAGGCTAACGGTACAGGGCAGTGGTCAGTTTCGGCTATGCAAGGAACAGACAGGCTTGCAGCAACCCTGTTTTAACCTTGCAGCGTAACCTTGCAAAACGTACCTTGTAACAAGGTTCAACCTTGCACAACCTGGACAGATTTCTACCTGGGGAGTGTATTAATTTTTTACAATTATTACTAGACTTGTTTAAACAACTTAAAACAATAAAGAAATTACGACTCTTTTAGTAAAGCAGCTCATTTTTTACGAATTTACATGTTCGCGATTATTTTTGAAAATGCCATCATTTCATTTCTCACGTTGACACGGTGATCAGATATTCTATAACATAATACAATATTTGAAGAATATTCCATAATCTGTCGCTTTAAATTAGACAGATGTTGTTCATGTGGCTATTATTTAAAAACCGGTTGGATCCATTTGATTCGCATGCGTGACCATCGCGGAACTGTATACGGACGTGTGACCACGGAGGGGAATATATCTCAGTATACATAAATACGATTTTGCGAACTGTATAAGATTCATATAGGTACTTTTTGCCAATAGCGCTGACTCGGCAGCATAGAGTTCAGTCTGCTACAGCATATTCCCTCATATGCGAGTTCCGTTCTTACAAGGATCCTTTACGCGTGTAGATACAATACGACTCGACCAACCGGCGCGCGCTTCGTTTTCCGACGGAGCGTTGCACCATGACGACGACGACGACGACGACACCGAGCAATAGAAATCCTTCTTCGGAGAAATCGATCGCCCTGCGCGCACTCGGCGAGTATCTCTCGACGAAACTATTTAATTTCTTCGCGTATCGATGGAGTTTGCTCCGCACATTTCCCGACGCATCGAAACGTACTTCTTCGTCCGAAGGATGATCGAAGTGCACTCGATCGAACGCAGACGAATGGCTCCCGCGTCGTAGATACGCGCGAACATTTTCCGCTCGGCAGATGCACCCACATATCTCGCGAGCACACAGCAACAGCGAAAAAGGAAGGAAAATTCGACTCCCCCGTGAGAACCTTCAGGCAGTTTCCCCCGTACGTTCTCGTCGACCAGCGAAAGTATGCGCCGCGCGCGGATGATGGATACCTACCACAGTATACATACGCGATATCGCGATACAGCGACGCGTCGAGATCGCGCGCGGCAGCCGAGACGGAACGGAGAAAAGACCGATAACCCGTCAACGATAAAATTGGTATGCATAGTGGCACATATCCACCGTCGACCATCCGGCTGGAATCTCTCTGTGCGTCCGAATTAATTCCGTCCATCGTATCGGTCCATCGAACATTCGCGTTCGAGCGGAACCCGAAACGAGCCGATCGGGCGAATAAATGAGTCGAACCCGGTCTGTCGTAAAAATTCCGCCGCACTCGTATACCGCCCGGATTTATGCCGCGAAATCGAGAGAGCCATTGCAAGGGAAGGTCAAGGAAAGAAAAAAAGTGGGACGACGCACGCGATGAGGCGAGGGGAGACCCGGTCGCGGGGGTAGTGGTTACAGTCGGTATAAGGAGTCGCCTCTTTCGGAGGAAGAGTGGAACGAAATTGGATCCTGTTCGCGCGGTTGTTACAGCGAATCCGGACGGCGGAAAATCGTGCCGTACGACGTCGTGATCGTCGGCTGCGGAGTCGCCGAAAATGGGGATTTATAGTCATCCTCCGGGGGACGAAGGAAGGAAAGGAGGGATGCACACAGCCGCGCGAGCTGTAAGGGTATACGAGTGTGTACGCGTGCGAGCCATGTATGGCGAGTGGGTATTACGCGCGTTCGCGTTATATTTTCCGTTTCGTAATCTCCGTGGCGTAGCAAAAAGTGCAGTGCGTGCGCGCATACTCGCCCGGGTCCGTGATAGGTACGCGCCCTCGAGAGTAGGTACCTACGGGAACGATGACTTTTTATCGTCCGCTTCGCGTGCGAGTCGTAGTTTCGAGATACGACGCGCACGCAACTGTGGCCGCGGTGGAAAAAAAAAGTCGCTTCTACGCACTCGCGCGTATTTCAAAGCGAAACGGCGCGTGAACCCCCGTTTCGACGCGTGTAATTGATAAAGTCGTAACGTCGCGCGGGAAGGCTGTTCGCGAATCTTGCTGGATTCACACTGGATCCGACGTACGACGTCCGTCATCCAACGGTACGACGCCGTACGATATGCTGTGTTCGCACTGAATTGTAGTACGGCTACGAGGACTGCAGGTACATAATAGTGATGAAGTGGATTTATAATTTTGGGGTGGAATGGAGGATTACACAGGCCTGCGATGAAAAAAATACAAGTGAAGTGACAACTGAACTTTATGTATTTTTTGGTGTTGATTTAAGAAAAAAATAATAAGAAAGTTCTGTCACGTCAAGTTTTCTTGAAAAATTCAAGTTTACTTGGATTTTTATGAACATTTCTAACTTTCCAACTCTTGGTCGATAGCCTATTTCATGTAACTTATCTTAATAAAAACAAATTAAAATAGTATGTTGGTGATTTTTCTCCAGAAACTACACCATGAGTTGATGTATTTAAGTTTAAACCCAAGGGAGCGTTCAGTTTTCCTCTCGACCAGAGGCGGCTCCTGTGATCTGCTAACAGTGATTTTCATCCATTTAAACCTATACAAAATAATCGATTGCTGAAAAATTAATTTGCCTCGCCAAGAATCGATTATTTTACATACATTTCAATAGATAAAAACCACTTTTGCCAGATAGTACGTCAAATTGTTGGAGATAATTAATTTTCAAATAGGATTCTAGCAAAAATAGCGATATCGATTTTACAAAAAATCCTGACGTGATGGAAAAAAATAGAGGTCATTTTAGAAATCAGCACACCAAATAACATAAAAATCAGCGAAAACTTCTCTTGTATTTGTCAAAAACTTTAATTTCGCAAGCCTGTATTATCCGAAGGCTGAAGGCTGTGAAGGGACTGAAGGCAGTCATTAGAACTGGTGATGAAAATGGATAACGAATGTTTCGTTCTCAAATAAATGTATTTAATATCACTATATTAACTAATATTGCTATTAGGAACTACACTTAATTATTTACCTATACATTAATATTTTACTTGATGTCTACTTCAAACGTGCTGTTTTTTTGAAATATTTTCCCCTTGTCCATATGAAGATGTCCAAATGAACCCATCCGATGCATCGTCGTACGACGAAAATTTAATTTTTACCAATATTGACTGCGGGCCCGTCGTACGACGGGCATCGGACCTAGTGCGAATCCAGCATCTCTTCCACAACTGCACAGCGCCTCGTCGATACTCGAGGAAGACCGATCTCGCGAGTGCAACTCGGGCGGAACAGCCGAAGCGCGCGGTTCGATATCCGGATACAGGTGTCCGCGGTATTGGATGGTTAACCGCGCTCAAGTTTGGTAATCTCGCGGGCGATCGACGCCCGATAAATTAGCTTAAGTCGATTACCTGCCGTATACCGATCAGAGGATTAGAGCAGTGGGCGATCGTAACGCCGAAACCACAAGTGTCACTCCGGGGTTTCTGTATAGTGTCCGCTGTGTATCCTCCGCACGGAGTTGCAGGTCTAAAGGACCGGACGGAGGTGAGTTAAGGGCCATTGCGGACAAATTTCCGTAAGCCGTAAACATACAAGGATTGATCAATTTATTGGAAATAACATTTCTGCGTTATGTTACTGTGCGGCGCAAGAAAGCGTCCTTATGCGAGCTTCCGGATTGCTTAATCCTTGTGCTTGTACTGATTGAAATAAAAATAGGAGGGTATGACTAGATACGATTGGCACTTCTCAGAAAATTAGAGGAGAGCTTTTGAGCAACACTGAAAAAAAAAGTACCGATTCTGTAGCAGACCAAAGTACAGCTAAGAACATTTCGCTACAGCAACGATACCGTGTTCCTTTTCATGGAGTTTTCTAGCTGTTGCATCCTGATGATGACGCTGTAGTCACTTGAGACAACATTAACGCTTCAGCAGCTAGAAGACTGGTTATCGGAGCTACTCTTTTTTTTTCAGCGAAGCATCGGTAGCAGCGATAAAAATGCGATTCAACCCCTTCAGGTGGTAAGTTTGAGGAATGAGGCCTTATGGAGCTCCAATGTTACATTCCGAGTGGATGAAAATTATTTAATATTACTCGTATTGTGTGAAGTCGCTTCAAGTGTTTTCGACCACACTGGTATCATTGATAACTAGGACAAATTCGTAATTGTATCCTCTGAGCAGGGGTCACCACAGTTTTTGCCTGCTAAGGTAAAACAGTAGATATATGCGAAAAAAATGAGTTCCGAGAAAAATGACTTTTTGTGTTTTCTTAGTGCCGTTTAGCCATTTTTAGAGATAGATAGATAAACGAAACACATGGAACATAAATTGAGCAGAGTATTATCAAACATTGTGCGACAAACTTACCTAATTTTCTTTTAAGATTTGCTGAAGCTGAACAAGTATCATATACTGTTTTACCTTAGCAGGCAAGAGCTATTGCATAAGAAATGAACGAGAACTCCAAAAGCTCGTCTTTGAGGTAAATCGATGACGCTGATTTCGAAACAAAAAAAATCTAAAAATTTTATCTTTATTCACCCAGCAAGGACACATCAACACCCTACTACCCCCCTTACCCATACTGCCCCCTTACTAGTAAGGGATATCTACAACAAAGTCTTATATCGATGTGCGCCAAAAGTTCATAAAGAATGAGATAATAGCGATTGAAGCTTCTTTCCTGGCGAGTAAGTTTAGCCTCATATGGCATACATGGAAATTTGTCCGCGACAGCCTTAACGAAGAGCCGGTCACGACGCTTCGAAATAAATCGGAGACGTTTACGGAAGCCCGAACGACCTTCCGGGGTGGCAGTAGAGAGGGCGGTTATTTGTCTTCGAATTTCTAGTTAAATGCGCGTCCCTCGTCCCCATAAACGAACCGTGATATCCCGTCTTAACTACCGGCCCCTCTCCCTCCCGAAACTCCGGTCCTCAATTACCTTTCTTTGTTCGATCCAAGCCAATCTAATCCTAATAGGGCACGCGGTACAATACAAAAACGAGAGGTCCTACGCGACACTCGGCCGTATAACGGCAAGTGTTCCCTCGGGTACGAGGACGACGGTCTCGTTTGGATGTGTTGCCAATCGATGTCTATCGACGTCATTCTAAATGTAAATCCATTTATCAGGCCGGGTGGCGGGGAGGCTGCGCGTGCGAGCGCCGATTCAGGATCGTCGAACGGGGGACGAAGAGAAAGACGCGTTACGCGCTTTCCCCCCGCGGCTACCGGGAGGAGCGAGCGAAAGGGATACGCGCGACTATCTCGCTTCGCAGGATGCGCGACTCGGGTACCTGTATCCGCACACAGGTACTTATATACGAAAGCCAGCGTGCGTTATCTCTACGTACGTATGTACGGGTATTAAGGCAAGCGGGTGTGACGTAGGTACTACCTACGCGTACGGGTGTACGTAGCGGATAGATACAGAGACGAGACGCCTCGCGGCTTTTCCAGAGACTCGCGTAGCTATCTTCCTATCTACTTATGTACTTTACGTACACCGGCAACGCGCGAGCGCATTCGCGCGCGAGCAGATGAGGCGCGAGGTGGTGTACGCGCGTCGCCGCGTACACAATGACGTCGCGAACGTGGCGGTGACGCGAGAAGAAACGAGAAGGCACGAAGCGACACCAGAGAGATAGAGAGGGAGCAAGAGGGGGGCGTGTGGGCGGGGCGAGCAACGGGAATGACATGGGGTGACTGCGTGCCCCCATTAAGCCGAGCACCGCGAGCGCGGAGAGAGGGCTCGCCCGAGAGGCAGATACGATGATGCGTTCTATCGTTAGGGACTTTATACAGAGACGGTCTTTGATGGAACGTATCCGCGTATATCGGGGCCGTTTCGCTCTTATATCGGTCGTCTTCGATGCGAACGGAATACGACGAACGACCGCGCGGGGGCTCGATATTGGAAACAGAGAGAAAGCTTGTTCGCGTCGAGTCGAGAGATTCGTGGAAGATTCTCTCGTGACCTACGTACCACCCGAGTAAACGCGTTCGACGCAGTCCCCGCGGGGAATAATCGCTATTCGTTTCCCGTAATCGAGAGCCGACTCGATTTATTTCGCACCGCCCCGACCCCGTACATAGGTACGAGCAGGAGAGGGGTTCGCGTCGGTCGTCGAAACGCCACGTGACGTACGCGCGACTGCGATGTTTCGAGGCCGCTCGCGGAAACAATTAGCATTTTGAATTTCGCTCGGAGCGCCGCGCGCTAAAACGACCGTAGTCGGCGTCACTGCTGATCGAAGTGCGCTTTTGCCCGTGCTTCCTCGTGCGGATCATCGATCGTTTCGGTTCGTTTGCGCTAACGGCTCATCGAACACCGGTGCATTCCTCGCGCTGCACTCTACTCGCGTTGTCGGCGACAGCGCGAGCCGACGAGAGTCATCGTCGCATTACGCGTTTGCGTTAATTGCCAACGCGTCCCGCAACGTTTTCATCGGCAAACTCTCCGGAAGGGCCCCGATTACGTCGTCGCGCCGACTGATACGCCGCGCGATATCCCGCTCCCAAGTTCTCTCGGGAACGCGTTGACGACCGTGCTCGCGTCATCGCGATTACGCCAACTCCGGACGAGAAGGCGGCGGGTCTTGCCGCACGCGCGGCTGGTGATCGATAAACTCGTTTTCCGCCGGGAAACTGTTTCAGCGATTCTCCGGAAGAGAGCCTCTGAACGCTTTCGAATACCTCGCGCTAATCTGTTCTCGCGCGCGACAGCTTCGGGCGGGATGGGACAAAAATCCTGCTACTACTTATACAGGGCGTTATCCTTCAGATTGTGCATAGGACGAGGTACGGTAAAGGGTCACGGAAAAAAGAATGCTGTATACAGTAAACAATAAATGGAGTAATTGGTGATATTTCGCATAGCAGAAGTTGCTCTCGCGAGAGACATAGCACAGGGTACCGTTGTGCATTATAAATACCCTCATAGAGAGAAAAAAATAATTAGTTAGATCCACTAATAATTGCAAGGGTCGAAAGTAATTATTTATTTACATCAGTTTGACCATTTTTCATATTAATTAGATATTTCTTCACGGCAATCACATACTATTCCATGCCACTGTATGGAAGGGATATCTAACTGACGTATTAAAAGATTTCATTAATATAAATAAATAATTACTCGCGACCCCGCAAGCAATTATTATTGGATCCAACTAGTTCTTTTTTTTCTGTGTGCGGTATCACTCCTGAGGACAATTCTTACCATGTAAAATATTACTAACCTACTCCATTCAAATATTTTTTTACGCTAGCAAATATGTATTTCTCTCAGTGTTGGTACTTATAGATATATGAAAAAAAAAAAAGAATTTTGTAGAAAGTACTTAATGAATGGAGTGATTAGTGACATTTCACATGGTCGAAATTGTACTTTGAATATTCATCAATGTTACTTCATTTTCTTAATACATTTCATATTTTCCTTTACTTCCTTATACACATATAGGATTTATTCTGGAATTACTCCATTCATAATATATATTTCCGTGCGTTCATATGCCAAAAAAGAACGGAAGTTAAGGAAAATATGAAATGTGTTGAGAAAATTAAGTAATATTGATAAATATTCAAAGTAGTACTCAAGTTGTTCTTCCAAAAATCAGTTTTTTCTCAGATTTGAAAGCAGAGTAATGTGCGATTCAAACCTGGAGAGATACATATGCGTACATAAAAATAGTAATTTTAAGCAATACTTCGATCAGCTAGGATCGTCGACTTGGAGCGCACAGCGCGGCCACGTCAGCGTACGCAGTGTCGTAGGGAGCGCGCGTCATTATGAAACAGCTCGTTCATTGATATATTATGGAAATATCACTATGAAATTAATATTATATATAATATAAGTATCCTATATTATGAATGTGTATACATATGAAAAAACTGCTTAAAGTGCTCTAAGTCGTTAATCCAGCTGCCAGCTCATTTATTTCTCTCAGTATAGGGTATAGGGTATACGTTATTGGCTGCATCCCGGAGAGTGCGGTATGATTAGTTCCGTCGATTGATAGTAGTCGACAATCGCTGCGAGATAATTTCCCTGTAGCAATTAATCGAACCAATCATACGGTTCCCTTCCGGTATGCAGCCAATAACGTACCATCTACAGTGTGTATTCGAGGAAGCATGAGATAGACGATATGCAGTACACTCTAAACTACACGCTATTGGCCTTCAACCCGAGTCGATTGGATCCAACGACGTTCGATCCCCGACAATAGCTTCTAAAGAAAATCCCTAAGTCTGAATCGCCGGGCAAACGTTGACACGTGGCCACGTGGGAAATGTAAAATATTGGTTAGGGTTATTTTGCATTCCGAAATTAGTGCACCGGTTACACCATTACAAAAATGAGACGCGTAATAATACCTAGTCGCCAAAAAGCAAAATATTTGAACTGTAAAGATAAATATCGAAACCTAATAATTTGATATCATTTTAACAATCTCAGTTCTACGATATTCGACAATGAGCATCCTCAAGTCGACCACCGATACAATACGATTTAGAGTGTACTACGGGATATCGCCTATATTAAGCTTCCTCAAATACACACTGTACACCCTCTATTACACATCGTCCTATATGCGATCTCAAGGATAACACTCTGTAGGTGTATCTTGCGTAATAGCCCGCGTTGCCTCGGATAGCGAAGCAACGAACAGCGGCTGAAGAGAATTTCATATGCGTCTTTTAAATTCATCCATCAATGCGACTGTATCCCGCGCGAGTTCGAGTGTATTCGCAACCACCACAACGAATTCGACCGTTGCGTTTCAGCGGCGCGATGCATTTCGCGCTCGATTGGAGCGCATTCGATATCGTTGGACGTATCGCGGAGTCGAACGACGCGTGATATTGAACTTTCGAGTTGTATAATTCGCTCTAACGAATCCGTTGCATCGAATAGCTACTGTAGATCTGAAATTCATGCATATTTTCCGAGTCGACGACTCGGAAAATCCGCGACGTCATCTAACGAGGTTCTCGAGGCCGATTTCGCAAAATGTTGCGACGATCGTAGGGGGTGCGTTCCTGAAAAGCCTTTCCTCATTGTGCAAAAGTTTACGAGGCCAGGTACAGTTTCGCGGGGACGCCAGCTACCATGGCGAATATCCCGGGTAGTTGGTCCTATTTATGCTAAAACTCCCGCACGGGCTATAACGCGAGGGTACAATGAATCATTGTCGAGAGTTAACTTTCCCGGGCCTTTGAATGTCTGTCGGATTGGAACTTCGAAGGAACTCGCGTGGATTCTTTGGTGCGTTGTCGTAGAATTTTCGAGCGCGCAATCAAGCCGCGTAGGAGAGATGACACACTGCAGAAATATTATATTTCTGAAAAACTTGTCACGATACACTGAGAAAAAAAAAGTATTTTCAATTAAATTGGCATTTACAGGTAGGGGAATACCCGTAACCGCCGATTTAATGAAATCTATTATATTTTTTTTCTCGGTGTAAACGCGCTGGAATTAACGATAATTCGATTTAAAGGGACTTTACAGTATAGGGGTACTATACATGAATCTAAACTTATACACGCCGGAAATAAACTTCAATCGCTATTATCTCATTATTTATAAACTTTCGGCCTACTTACATCGATACAAGACTTGATTGTAGGTAAAAATGTAATCTTCAAAAAAGTATTACATGGACACGAGTCAAAGAAGCATGTAGATAGTGAGATAATAATGATTCCAGTTTCCTTCCTGGCGAGTAAGTTTAGACTCATGCGATATGTATGCATATCATTACAGTTGGAAGTTTTATGTTGGAACCGGTCCGCCTATTTTTGTATGATAAAATCAATCGATTCTCCGTGTTAATATCCAATATTTTTCTTGTGTAACACTGAAAAAAAAATTGGCTTCATTCAACCATCGGTGAAATTGAATATGGCGAACCTCACGCTGCAATTGTTTCAATGCCATAAAAATATAAAGGAAAAAATAGAGTTTTTGTCACTCAGTGTCAAATACTCGGTTTCACGGGCGTCCTCGACGCATGTGAAATCATCTTTCACACACCAATTCGTGAAAAGTTGCGAAGTGCGTGAAATAACCTGCGCAGTGCGTGAAATCGTCAACCTCGTATTTGACACTTAGTGACAAAAATATAATTCGTTATTCGGTTGTTTCGCGCCGTTTTAACGAAAATAACTATAAAGCAATCAAATTGAAGTGGAAACAAGTGAATATCTACTTGGAACAATCACACCGTGAAGTTCGCCGTATTAAACCCCACTGATGGTTGAGTGAAGCAAATTTTTGTTCAGTGTCAAATTAACAAAGAATGCTAAAATCAAAGCACAAGCATTCAGTTAATTTTAACATACAAAAATGGGGAACCGATTCCAATGCAACATTTCCAAACTGTGTGGGAACGCCTCGTACATACGCACGTATCGACGGGATTTCCTCACTAAAGAGGAAGTTGGGCGTTTGTGAGTTCACTCGCATTTGATGATCAAAAAGTCGTTTATGAATACATTATGGATAACCAATTGCCCACCTACACGAATTATTGTTAAATTGCCCGATAGTGTGTTGGTGCATGATCGGATTTCCTCGCGAGAGCGTGGCAATTTTGACTTGGGAACAATGTTAAGGCCGGACGGAGTGTTCCGTTTAATCAGATGATCTGTATAACTCAATTTCCTTTTTTCTGTAATATGACAAAATATCATGGAAAACATTATTTTTAAAAAAGTATGTATCTATACTACCCCTGATGAATATGTAAAACGTAAGAGAATTAAATTTTTTAATTGAAAAACATTGAACAATTATTTGAAAAAATTTTAAAAAGTTCATTTTTCGTCCGGTTTATTAGTGACCGTTTCATTCATAAACGTTTCGGGCGCCGTGGTGGAGGTGACGCCGGACTAATAACGAGCGACCTTATAACGAGAGTAAAATAGAAACGTTTTTCTAGCGCCGTAGTGGGGGTGACGCTTGAGCGAAGCGGCCTTTTAACGAGAGTTGACTGTATCTTCGTATCTTCTCGCGTTACATTTTCAACGACGATGTCGTCATATCGCGCTCAAGCTGAAAACCAAAACTTTTCGTTGCTCCATTTAATTAACGTCAGGCTACATTCGGGGTTTGTGTGCCCCGAAATATGGCATATCTCTGATACAGACTCACAAGGAATAACGAAATTATCGCAATTCCAGTAATTACTCTCTCCCGGCAAAACGAGTACGAATAGCGACAGTCCGCAGCGCCTGGCTGAGGCATTACCAACTCCGCGAAGTTTTTTTTTTTTAGATATTACCGAGCGTATCTCGCTTTCGGTGGCATCAATCGCCGTACGTCGAGAGGTAATGCCGGCGAAACGTGGCGCGCGCACCCGTCTTCCCGACGGTTGACGTACAAGTGCAATAGTCACGCGTAATGAACGATACCTACATATAAAGGCGGCTGCGCTGCGTCGGCATATCATTTCGCGGAGCACCCGCAAGACCCGCTTCGTTTCCCCGTCGCGGCGGAGTGTGATATTTTTATGGAAAATACCGCGTCTTTGCTGAAACCTCGTCAACCGCGGGGCGAGAAGTCGATATTATGTCGCGCGGCGGTGCACGTGCGCAGCGCACGAGCTCGCTTGATTGCTCGGCGCGTCGATAATGACGCGTGCTCTTATTGCTGTACGACATTTCAGAGCGCGAAAAGTACAGGGAGACGCGATGCACACGGCGCAGCGCGAGAGGAGGAATACGCGCAACACGCGGGCACGTGTGCCACGTGAAAACTTGCCTCGCAGCTGCATATACACATACGGTACGCTTATAACTGCATTCCCGGTGCCGCTGACGTTCCCGTTCGCGCGAGTCGAACGCGATGCTTTGTTTATTTTTCCACGGGACCTTCGTAAGACTACGGCGAACTCCCGGCCACGTGTACCTATATACGTTCACGCGCGCCAGCCGTCCTCGCCGCAGGCCGCCGTGTCGCGAGCCAGCGACCGAAAGAAAACAAAGAGAAGCGCGTAAAACCGTAGTCATAAACCCCGGTAAGCCGCGGCGCTGAAAGATTAAAGGCATCGGGGTAAAAACTAATTTGATACTTTCAAGTAGATTAACCAACCGCCCGGGGAACTCTAGTCCGTCCGTGCCGATACTTTGGACGATTTTCTCTTCCTGGTTTCTTCTTCGCGCAGTCTTCTTGAAATTTTTGCGCGGCCACTGCGTACACCTATATACAAGTACGCGCCCGGAATTAATCGGTATTCGCGTGACGCAACGAAATTCCGGGTGGTCGCCGCGGGAGTCGGAGTCTTACCCGCGCGAAGAGGTCACGAACGGTCTCGACACCCGTTATCGGGCAGAAAGGAAGACCCTTCTCGCACGGGCGGCGAGGCTCGAGAGACTTTTATAAACCAGATTTACCGTCATTAAAAAGAACGGCGGAGAATTTCGCGCGATATAGTGGGGGATTATTTACGCGCCCCACGTGTCTCCTTGACCGCGAAATTCGCGGCGGGCTGCAGTGCGCGGGAAATTAATTCGACGTCGAAGTGAATGTATCGATGAAAGGGAAGACGGGCTTGCACTCGTGCATCGGATAAATTTTATACACGACAATCTTCAATTTTTAAAATTACAATGGGAATCCAAGAATTTGGACACCGTTGAGACTGCCCAAATTTCTAAGTCCGCACTCGTAGGCGTGACTAATCAATGGTGGGGATTCTGCACGCAGGCATCTTCGGAATAGAAGTGTGCGCTGAGAGAAATAATTGCTACACTCTGAGAAAAAAGTATGATAGATTTGGCTAAATCGACGGTCACGGGTGGGGAACGCAGATTTAATTAATTGAATAATATTACTAATATTAACACTAACATTACTAATATTAATTAACAATTTGCTAGACGACTGTAGCTTGCTTTCATCAAACAATTTTTAATCATTACAACCATATTATTTAATTCAAGTGACTTGATCGGTGTCCCCCCGCCCGTGACCGCCGATTTAGTCAAATCTACTATTTCTTTTTCTGTGTAATGTCAAAAAGATATTTCTTGAATCAAGAACATATGAGGAGCAGACTTTCAAAAAGCAGTTTGTCTATATTAGCATTTTTTCAGGAGAGGCCAAAATGTTTGGCCTCTCGCTAATATGGATAAACTGCTTTTTGAAAGCCGGCTCCTCATATGATCTTACAAATTTTTAAGAACACAGATTCTGGATCGAAGAATGAATATATTCTTGATTTAAGAATACCGTCCAGGGAATAAGACATTCTTTCTGCGTAAAAAAACGATTACTCGAGCCTATCAAATATTTTCTTGCAATAAGACAACCATGACTTGATCCTGAAATTATATCATGTTTTCGATTAAAGAACAAATTTTTTTAGCACCAGCAATTATTTCTCTCGGCATGCTGCAATGGACCGTCAGAATTATTGTGCCCCTCTCTTGCTTGAATTTAGATAGAGTAACCGGAGAAAGGGCACGAAAGCAGGAGATGCCTAAATTTCTACACAGAAAAAAAATGATTTTGCAGTTTTAGTAAAACTAGGTTTTGCTGGCTACTTCTTGTTATCATGACAACAATATTATCTGTGGCAGTAAAAGATATGCCCAATAACGGCGAACATATTTATCGGGATAGCAAATATTTCTACCGAAAGAAATTTCACTACGATTGTGTGTGCAGTTGCCTCTGCTATTACTGGACACACCTTTTACTGCCACAGATAACATTTTCGTCATGGTAGTAAAAAGTTCTCAGCGAAACCTAGTTTTGCTAAGATTCTACAATCATCTTTCCCGTGTATAAGAGCCTATATTCTTGGCTCCCCACTGTAGCCGCCGTCGATCGCTCTTTTTTGATAACTATATCGTGACAGTGCATTATTTGTCGTCGCACACTAAATGTGAGACACACTTCCTTAGCCAAGGGGACGAAATTGTTTAGACGATCGTACGTAGAGTTAAAGATTTAATTACCGATTTCTATCGTCGAAAGGGCGCGGAATGTAGAAAATATTTCCGGCGGGTTTTCCCGGGGGTCGAAGAACCCGGCATTACTTTCAACCCCCACCGTAATCGTCACCGTACGTACGCCACGGACCGTCCTACTCGCCGACGCGCGAGCATGTGGAATTGGCGTGTCGAAAGACGATTATTAATTCAAACGGTATAGCAGAGCTACACGCAAGTGGCAATCATCCAATCAATGGCAGAGAAAACGCGTAACATGCGAGCGTTCGAGGAGTCGGGGACGCGTGGTGGCGTCGCGTTAGAGCGAGCCTTTATGTAGGCTGGGTACATAGACTTCGGCACTCCGGTTCTTAAAAGTCGCGGCAGGACGTTTTCCTTGAATTAATTACACCGCGCAGACTTTCCGGAATGAAACGACCGAAGGCTCGAGTCAACCCGCTCCCCCCTCCCCCGCATCGTCGTTTGAACAACGCGCAAACGCCACTTCGGTCGACGCCGCCGCACTCGCACCCTCGTCGCCCTCTAATTGCCGAGGATATTTCGCGTCAGCAAGGATCGTGCGTGACGAAGGAGACGCGCGTCGATGACCTCGAGAGGCACCCTAAATTTCCTGTAACGGTGGGCGGGATCGACGTCGCCTGGAAGTCCCTCGAGGGACTGCGGTGCCGGGAGTGGGTGGCGCGAGGCGGAGGAAAGGGTGGAAGGAAAAGAGAGGAACGAGCAGAGAGAGAGAGAGAGAGAGAGAGAGAGAGAGAGAGAGAGAGAGAGAAGAGAGAGAGAGAGAGAGAGAGAGAGAGAGAGAGAGAGAGAGAGAGAGAGAGAGAGAGAGAGAGAGAGAGAGAGAAACGGGTATATAGCGACGGTAATAAAACCGCGAAGTGTCGAGCAATCGCGGAGGGCATTTGACGTTTCACTTTGGAGTGGATATTGCCGCTGCAATAGCGTGTAGGTGTAGGGTGTGGGTATCCGACGGTGGGTGTATTCGCCTAATGTAATTCGGTCGTACGGGTGCGTCGGTATACGCGACCGAGTAAGCGTCACCCACACACGGGCGCGACGAGGCGAAGTGAGAAAGACATTCTCAGACCGACGAAGCGACGCCCGATGGACCGAATCCGCGAAGCGGGGGACGGCGACTGCGGGGCGCTGCCGCGGAGGGTCGAAGGGGAGAAGAGGGGTGGATCGATGAGAAAAACTTTCGAACTTTCAACAATCCCGCCAAAGAGGTTCCCGGGTACACGTTGTGTCGCGGTTTTGTCGTTTGGCCTCCGGTGTCACTTTGCAGTTGCCGCTCTCCCACGCTGGACGTTATTTTTCGACGCGAACGAGGTTCTCACGGAGAGCCGAATTACTTCTTTATTGCGTTACGTGTAGGTACACTGAGAACAATAATTAGGTTAATATGACAAAACGCATCTACACAGAGAACAAAAAAGTAGATTTTACTAAATTGGCAGTTACGGGCGGAGGAGCGCCGATCAAGTTACTTGAAATACGTAAATATGTATAATAATTTGGTTGTGTAATGATTTGAAATTGTTTGACGAAAACAAGTTGCAGTCAAGTGTAGCAAATTATTACACAGTTCAAGTAACTAGATCTACGTTCCCCCGCCTGTGACCGCTAGTTTAGACAAATCTACCACACTTTTTTCTGAGTGTAGTTAAACGTGCTTAGTTATTCTAATCAAAATACTAGTCAGCTGAACCAAATGTCTAGTTATTCGAACCAAATGTTTAATTATTCCAACAAAACGTTTAGTTATTCTAAACAAAAATTGGTCAGTTTAACCAAATAGATGGAGAATTCATATTTCACCAAACGGTTTGATCATCATCTCCAGGACTTTTCTTAAATTGACCAAGTTATTTTTCTCGGTGTACACGTACGCATCTGCGAGGCAGGATTTATGTATTGTACTTCGAAATACAGCTTCCGAGTCATTTACAAACGGTATTCGTTATGACTCGCTTTGAATAGTGGGATGTAGGGGTACTCGTAATTATATAACTGCAGAATGTAAGCGAAGCTGGAAGGTAAAACAATTAATCTTTTTACTTTACATATTACGTATTATTCGCACGTTCGTTCAGTTATTTTCGCGTTCAGTTACATTGCTGCACTCCGCCATCCAGAGCAGCTCGGACGAAATCATTATCAACTGGTATATTCAGGTGCTTTGTTTGAACGTCCTCCGCAGATGCGCGCATGCCGACAAGAAAAGGCGAACGTCAATGTGCGGAGGAGAGGAGTATCCATCGATTCGTCGATATTAGAGTCACCCGGGAGCTGTAGGCGGATTATATTGTATTAATGACACTCTCGAAATAGTGGTGCCCATATTTCCTCATGAAATATCGATGACGCGACGGAGCAGAAGAAGAATGGCGCTTTAGAGTGAGCGACATTTCCGAGCCTTCTCGTAATGCACCTGTCCATGTCTGGTTCAGTGGAAACCTGGGAGTTTCATTCAAATAAATGTTCGAATGGGTGCTAACTCTTCGATCGAGTTAAAATAGGTCACGGAATAGGTTTAGAAAAATGCAAACTTCTCTTTTCTTCCTTCCTTTCCTCCTCATCACTCGGTTCAGAAGAGAAGCTCCACGCGCGAAGAGGACTAAGCAAAGGACTTTGCGTTCTTTAGCTTCCTTAGTTAACTAAGCATCGAATACGATCGTAGTGGTAGTGGATATACGCGGTGGCTAGGAGGCTGCTCTTCCGAACCCTATTCCAGAGTTGACCCAACCCCAACCGAACCTGACCCTTTCACGAGTAGAGAGAGTTTGCAGCACAGAGAGCTAAGGACACGCAAAGTACGTGCAGAGTAGAAGCGAGGATGCGTGGAGAGTAAGCGAAGCGTGGGACTAAGGCCAGGCGAACGTTGAGACGCAGTTCAGTGAGGTGACGCAGGGCGACCGTTGCCTCTATACCTATATATAGAATAGATATAGGTATAGAGGCAACGGTCGCCCTGCGTCACCTCACTGAACTGCGTCTCAACGTTCGCCTGGCCTTAGGGTGCGTCGGGCTCATGCAACGTGACCCATTTAAAAAATACTCAACGAACTTGGAGAACGGATTGCCCTCGAATGTTAACCGTAACTCACCATTTTCTACCTCGGGCGAACGTGGACGTAACCAGGTTCCACCCGTCCACACTTCTTCCATTTTCCAATTAATTTTTGTTTAATTTTACTTCTTTATCGTTGCGTTAAAACTTGGAAGTCGACATGATTTATGGACCTTTTCAAACTTTAAACAAGGTAGACAGAAGGTGAAAACGGTTGTTCGAGTTAACAAATAAAAGTATTTCTACAGGTGTTTAATTTTTTCATCAAAAGAAACCTTTACCGCGTTCCAACGTCAATCGGAGGTAGGACTTCAATCCGCGTTTGGAATTCCGACAGTTTACAGAAGCGCAATGACGAACGCGAACGCTGTTTTTCCAATTCTCTTTTCACGGGGACTCGATAGGAAGCGTGATTCGCGAAAGAGCTAGGTAGAACGAATCGCAATTAAAACAGCGTCCGATTGCAACGAGTACGAGAGATTTAATCCGTCCGTAATGTGGCTCGCGGTTCCTCACCTTCCTCCCGTAGACGGCTAGAGCTAGAAGTTAATTTATCCTACGCTGCTACATATACATATACGCTGCGACTATACATCTCCTTCTAATTTACCGGAGCTATTCGAACGACTGTTCTCTTCGATGAAGATCTCGTCTCACTAAAGTAGATATCATTTTCGTATAGGATACTCCGCATAGCATTGTATCACGGACACTGAGAAAAATAATTAGATTAAAACGACAAAGCACTTCTAGTTAAACGCATGTAACTATTCTAACAAAAGTACTGCTCACAGTTAAATCAAATACTTCGTCATTGCAATCAAATGTTTAGTTATGCCAACCAAAAAGTAGTCACCCAAGTCGAAAATTTCAATCTATTGTGATCTTGAATAAGTCACCTATTGAACATCTTCGTCATTGACGTCTGATGTTGGAACTAAGGTAAAGATCCTAAATCATTTTATTTTCATCACCGACGTATTTTAAACGTCCACATCGTATGTTTCTCGATATATTTTAATCCTACACATTGAGTCTATTAATCTTTTAATATTTTTCATTTTTCTTTAATGTATTTATAGGACGCCTACGTCTTATTCCTTTCAACACAGGACTGCATCGACATTAGGCCTCCAATTCAACATCGAGAAACGTCTTGTTGACTTTCATGGCAACCAAGTGTTATCAATGCTCATGGTAACCAAGAAATGTTAATTTTCGTGACAACTGGTCCAGATCTGGGTTCGCAGAAAATCAATATTTCTTATTCATCAAGAGGTACAATAGGGGACTTGCACATATTTTTTTAACATCATAAATGGATTGAACATGTAAAAAAATGTGGGACGTGTTTTTTTATTTTTTTTTCTGACGCGAAATTAAGCCGTAAGAAATTAATAAAGTTTGCGATAAATCCCGCCCACTTGAAACAGCCGGTCGAGCGGCACGCCGTGCCGTGACGTCACTATCCTAGATATAGATATACTAGAAGGCCTGCAGGCGGACCGTTACCATGTACAGTGACGTCACTATACATGGTAACTAGTGCCGCCCATAACGCGGAGTTTCACTGGGGAGACGTGGCCATGCTACTTTTAAAGTAATGTTTTTGGGGTAGAAGTTTTTTTTATCAAGTTTTTACTATTGGTACTGTGTTTTGAATAACTTTAACTATTATGTTTGCTGTGTTTCATACAAAATAAAATTTTATGCAAGTTCCCTATTGTAAAAAATTGTTTAAAAGACGGTATACATATATTGATTTGGTGGGTGAAATGTGTTTCCAAAATAAGCACATAATCATCCCCTAGTGAAACAGTTTATTGATATTATATAAGCCTTGTACATTTAACATCAGTTCAGCCAATTTTGTAATAAATGACGCAGACGCCAATTATAGGATCCGCATGAACATCTGACATTGAGCTTAAAAGTGAAAGAAATTTAAATTTCGGCTAATTTTGGGCTCAATGTCGGATCTTCATTTGAATGTAAATAGAACGTATATTGAACCCCTTCGAGTTGCAGTAATAATAAGACAATGAAGTTCGTAATAGATTCAAAATTTCGACTCGGGCAGTTTAACCAAACAGATGGAGGATCCATACTATACCAAAAGGTTTTGTCATCGTTTCCAGGATTTTGATTAAATTGACATAGTTTTTTTCTTAGTATAGATATCTACGACGTTGATCGAGTCATCGTCATGGCGTACTCTCGATATCACGGATTCTGTCGTTGGTAACTTTTTAAAATTTCATTTTTAAATTCGTTAAAAATTCGTTATCCACGATGGCGTTTGCCCTGACTAACGAAAACATGAAATCTGATTGTTCATTGGTCAGTACGTTTAAAAGTGACATTTTGAAAAGTCACCAGCGAGAGAATCCGTGGCGCCGAAAGTACGACGAATGAAATCGCCAAGAAGACTCTTCTCGTCATTTCGCGTAGCGAGCGGCATAGGGACTACATGGACTCCTGGCCTCAAAAACACGACTGCATGTTGCCATAAATTGGAGCGAGTGGGTACTGTACTGCGGAGTCATAAATTTCAAGCATTGTTGGGATAATAAAGGCAAAGAAAAGCCCTTCCGTGTTTGCGTGTCGTACACTTCGCATTTGTTCGTCAACGCGGCACTGTCGTATTATCCATATCCACATATGTACATACAATAAATGAACGTGCACAATTCCTCCGTACCGGTGCCGCTATGTATCCGTTTGTCGTTACGCCATTCTCATTCGATTGCCAATGTATATGTACTTCGACATGCACTGGAAAATATGTACAGTCGAACGCGTTACGGAAAAAGAACGTTGCAATTCCGCAAATTTTCTTCGCGAGAGGTGCACCTGCGTTTGAAAATCAACGATTACCCCTAACTCGGTTATCGTGAAGAGCGTAAATTAAAAAAAAAAAAAACACGATTCCGCTCCACCAGATTCGATACGCTCTCGCGTAGTAATTCGGTTACGTGGAATCGAATTGCACGGATGCGCGTTATCAAGAGCTACATTGAACGGAAGCGAGTTCAGCGCGCGACTCCCCGTTAGCGCGCAGTAGCGAAAACTTAATGTCCTGCCCTTTTGAGAGCCGCAGGAGTTCGCCCTATTCGAGTACCTACCGAGTTACAGCCGAGATCGAACGATTTATCGGAAACGCGCGTTTTCGTCCGCGCGCGTACTCTATACACACCCTGCCGGAAAGGTTAGCGTCGCCGAGGAGGGGAGTCGCGGTGAAATGTCAAAATCGAACGGCGAGCGAGACTGCACCCCTCGTTCGCTCGTTCTCCTATACGCGTAGAATACTCAAAAGGATCCGTCGAATCGAAAGAGCAATCTTCACGAGGTTCGTTCCGCTTTTCCCCTTCGCTCGCTCGCCTCATCCACCGAGAAATCGAAAATATTTAATATCTACTCCTTGAACGCTTCGGGGAGAGATAAATATAAGTAGGGGGCCGGAGGGGTAACGGAGGGCAAAAAGAGCGAAATTCCCTTCACAATAGACGACTGCTTCTCACAGACCAGACCGCGTAGTCACCACCGACAATACGCGAGATCTATAAAAAAAAAAAAAACGCGACCACTGACGAATATCCACCCTTTTGCACGGCTCGAGGCCCGATTAAAACGGGTTATCGGTATGATCTTTGATCGGCGACCCGCGCCGATAAACGAGAGTTATTTGAGTAATCTGTGTGTCGATCGTGGGGATGGCACCTCTATTCGAGGCATCGATTAAGCACGTACGTTTTGGGGATGGCGCGAGAGGGCGGCGGGGGTTTTAAGTTCCGGTGGCGAATGAAGTTTCGCGAGGGTGCAGACGGCGCGTCGCGTTATCAATGCAGAAATCGATTTTACCGAGACATCGTTATCTTAATGGTACTGATACTGCGGACGACTGGAAAGAGAGGAAGGGGAGGGAATGCGGGAATGAAAGGCGCGGAGGGGTGTGGAGCGGGGATAACAGGCCTGACATTGCGCTCCCGAAACGAGAGGGTGGCGGCGGGTGGTGGAAAGAGAAGGGGGAAGGAGCAGCTGTTTGGCACTCCGGTGTACGACGTGCCGCTCTTATCGGCTCATCAGGTTCTACTTCGCAAAGACCCACGGAGCTCGTATCATATTGAAATTTATTCGCTTGTCTTCGGGCACGGGGAGAGGGAGGCGTTGATTTTTCTCCCCCTTAAAAGAGACGAATCACGCGCGGCTATAGAGATTGCGCGAGTGATTTAAATTGTTCACCATGAAAAACCCGAGTCAAAATTTTATCCCTACTTTGATGCTTTTAATACTCAATTCGGCCTACCGTGGCGCTACTCAGCCTATAAACTCCTATTTGGAATCTAAAGTTGGTGAAATGTTCACTAACAGACCACTTTTGGCTTAACATAGGGTCTCAGTACAATGGAAAGTCGACCTTTAATAAGCCTAAAAAGTAATTGTAAATTTACTACTAAACGGATTTGTAAGTTTACTATACCTTTTCTATACGAAAGTATTGTATTATAAAATTACAAGTCTCTCTCTAGCGCAGCAATGTGAATCACTATGAATTATTTGTAATTTTCGTGAAGAGTTGAATTTTACAGTTTTTGCTGGAAAGATGCTTCAATTTTTTTGGTACATTCAAAGTGGTTTCGCAGTAAACTTAAATCAAGTCTGTAGTAAATTTAATTGTTTCAATCGAGAGTATAGCAATTTTAATGAGTAAATTTGCACGAGAAAAACTTCATAAAAGTAACATGAAGTTTACTACGAAAACTTTTCACAGTGTAGGTCTAAAATCTCGACTCCCCGGAAGCCAAGGAGGACTTCGTATTGCCCGTAAAATCGATATGTAATTATAATCTCGTGTTGCGACCGGAGTACGATAATTCTGTCCCGCAATGCTGACGCGCGCTTTTTCATTCAAAGTCAACAATTAACGAAATATTAACCCCGAAGTTTATCGATTAATGAAAATATCGCTCGTGGATACCCACCACGAAATTCACCATTTATCCAACCACAAACAAACGGTCTCCCGCTCGATCTCCCGTTTTACAAAGTTGCAATAAGAATGAACGAATAAAAGGGCGGTAGTCGTTAGCTAAGTCAGGAGAAACTTGGTACCTCAATAGGTACTAACGTGCACGGTTGGCTACCGTAGCTTGAGTAATTATTGTGGACTTCCTGAACTCACCAACCCCTTCCCGCGGCTGAAACTTTTATCGCATAGTAAGAGGCATAAAAACCGAATACCGCGCGGATTGAAAAAAAGAGAAAACCACGAATCGAGGGACCGAGGAAGGAAACGACACTGTCGGAAGCGTGCAGTCGCGGATGCAACGACTCGCCGTGCGTGAACCGCTTTGAACCGACAAATATTTGCATAATAAAAATGTATCCGCGTGACTGGCGGACGTTAACTGTGCGCCGTTCGTATACAAAGGGCAAATATCATATGTTCACTCCTGTTGACTGGGAGAATCGGATGACAATTGTTCTCCGATACGCATCGAGAAAGTATGCAATTACTACGCGGAGGAAGAATAATGGACCTCTATTGTCGGCGTTACGCGCGATCTACGGCTATATTAAATTCTGAAAATCCATCGACATTCTTTATTGAAATCATGGGGCTTGTAATAAAAATGCCTATTTTTTCAAGCGAAAAAAAAATAGTCGAGTTCAATTGTTACTTTTCAAAGTCTCAATATGGATGTGTAGACTGAGACAAAAATTTGGTTGAATCGATTTATTTGGTTTGAATTATTTCAAGCAATTTAACATTTTCTTCATTTAGGTATTCAATGCCCGTTCACTCAAAACTAATATATCGATACCCTCATGAGAAAACCTCGTAACTCCACGTTTTTGTGAATGGAGTTACAAGATTTTCTCACGAGGGTATCGATATGTTTAATCACTATAAGTAGATACATATTTAGTTACAGCTTTACATATTTAGTCCGCCATATGTGACTATTTATGCGCAGTTGGACTAAGTACCATAAATATTTATTTAGCGTGACTAATATAGGTACCTATATACTCACATTGATTATGCTTATACTTGCTGTTAATAAATACGATAATATTGAAATAAATACGATTTCTTTAACTTAATTGAATGTATTGTTAAGACTAATTTTTAAATCGACTGAATCTTTCAACTAAATTTTTTTCTGCGTGTAAGAACTCAACGGGTGATCATTTAAAATTGAGAATTCGAAAGTAAAATAGTTTAACGTTTCCGTACCTGCTCAATCTATCCTATCCATCACGTCCAATTAGAAGCCTACCTCGCCACTGGAGACCTAACCCCATAGATTTTACGAATCGACAACAAAGAACCGAGCGTGTGGCGTATGGGACTTGAATGGCTCAAGCAACCTAGTCAGCATTCAACCCTCGTCAAGGCGAGAAGGCCTGTTTTTGTTGAATCGCACACCGAATGTCCAATTCCAAATGGAGCAGGTGCACTCTAATGATTATGCCTTGAATTTGTCTCCGGTAGAATTTGCTCGGGGAATTCTAATTTCAGTACGCATAGGTTTCACAGGGTATCTAGCGCCATGGATGCAAAATTGTTCGTATAATTTCCGCATTTCCCGACTCTCCCAGTCTCTGGACTCCTTTTTTCATATAACCTTGAAGCATTGCGTTCGATATCAAGAAAGTCAATTATAAGAATTATCACGTCTCTCGATAATTGCGGAATAATTATACTAATAATGCGGGTGAATTTATAGTTTTTTCTCCTTCTTTAATAGAAACAGACGACAGAAAACATAAGAAACTCTTCCTACGACAATACCCGAGTCGAAATATCAGACCTACTATTTCAGATTTATATCGATTCAGATTTATGGTCGATTGTCCATTGTCTTGAAACCCTACGCGTCGAGCCTAAAATAGTTCCTTATAGTGAGCATATCACAAATCTCAGGTTCGAAAGAGGAGCTTATAGGCTGAGTAGGCCAATGGTAAGCGGAATGGAGTATTAAAAGCATCAAGGTAGGGGTAAAATTTCGACTAGTACATTTTACACGGAGAGAAATTTTCATTAAAAATTACCGTGAAATTCGCGTAACAATGGGACATGATGTCAACGACCAAATTTTTACATATTCGTATTATGTTTTAGGGTAACATCGACTGTTTTTTCAGGAAAACAAATGACTGAAGTAGAGCAAGGAATACATTTATTTTACTGTGGTATACAGTACAAAGGTTGTTGACATCAAGTCCCATGGTTACGTGATTTTCGCGGTTATTTTTAATGAATATTTTTCTCCGTGTACATCACCAAAAGATACAGCAATTTTTATTAAATTATAATCTCTATAATCACAGCAATTCGAACTCGTTTTGCTTGTCGGTACACCAGCGATTGCGACGACGCTGAAGAATACCAAGCCGCGAATCAGAGTCGACTTCGGAATAGATTTGCACAGATTTCCAACTTCGCTGTTGCCCCCCTCCCTCGTTCCCCGTTCAGCTGTATTAATATTCACGAATTTCTGCATGTCCGCGAACGTCCGCAAACTTAAATCTCCGCGAGATTTTGTCGACGAGGAGCCAGACTTCCAGCCTAGGTACGCCAACGCCGGCGCATCTATGGTGAAGAATGGCTGCATAAATTCGAAGCGAAAATCGATGTTCGTTTTTCTCCCGTGCCACGCGTGAAATTCAGTCGAGAGGAAAAACTAATTTCAGCCGCCGTACGTCATCCGCGGCTCGTGTAAATTTCTCGACGAGCTTAAATTATGCAACCGTTCTTCACTCGACATTCGCACTTAGGCGTGTGCGAGGCTGCAGGTCGGTGACGATCGGGTCTAGTCGGAAGGGTGGACGGGGAGTCGGAATAGAGTGGGAAGGAATAGAAGGGGAGAAAAGTGCCTCGTTTTTTTTCGGATCACGAAACGCGTCAGTTCCTTTAATGCGACGCGTTAGCATTAAGCGTTGGGTTAGGCTTGGTTAAGCATTACTATAATACGTCCGATCCATAGTATTCTCGGCACGATCCACGTCGAAACGCACGGCGATTAATCCTTGTGCGTGCGTTAATGGGGAGTTATTGTACGGATAGCATAGTTGTCGATTTGTTTGCCGGTAAGAAAAGATAAGCGATTAGGAAGTATCGTTGATCGTATCATTATGCTGTCCGATAACGAGAGCACATTTGTAGTATGAAAGTCAGACGTTGGTATACGTTGGTTCTAACGAATACCAGGGTTGCCACAAATTTTGATTAAAAAATTCCCTGACCTTCCCAGGTTATCCAAAGTAAAACCCCCATTTCTCCATACCATTTAAAAAACTCATAAAAACACTTTGCAAGAGTGAAAGAAGCATTTATTAACGGTCTGAAATATAATACAATATAAAGAAATATAGGCTCAAAGAGAGTGTGCGCGAGCATAAGAAAAGCTATACAAATCATGTTTCAACAAAATAGAAACTATATTATTGCTCGTATTGCGAAAGTATTACACGTTGTATACATATTTCTGCTGTGTCGCAAAACATTGGTTAAATATTCTTTAAGATTAATGCATTGAAAATTAGTATCACGTTGATATCTTCAAATGTTTTTCTTGTTTCAAAAATATTATGTCGTAATAAAATGTGTAAATAATCTTCGATCTTCTTCGTTTGACATAGGTAGCCGTTGTTTGTCGTGAACAGCACAGTTTCCACTTTTGAAGCAACGAAACCAGTCTCTGCATACTGTTTCTGATGGAGAAGATTCGGCATAAGTTTGGACAAGAGTAATTGATGAGCGGTAGCAACACTTTAAAAAAAAATCAAAGTAGTGTAGAAGTACACATCGAAAAGACAACTTGGGGCGTTCCATTTTCTTTGGTTATACACGTAGACTTATAATAACTAAAAATGGCAATTTAATGACTGAATCTTAATGAGAAATGCCCATTAATTTTGAGTGATACAAGAAGTATTAGTCGCTGCGCACGACATAACTAGTTAGAACCACCTACAGGAGAACAGCGGCTTTCAATGCAACCTCCTGATAGTATCGCTGAAATTATTTATAATTGAACTTGTCGTTTAGGAAAAGAATAGATTTGAATCGATAGTGCCGAAGACCCGCGCTGAGAGTGTCTCAAGTTTGCGAAACGATGAAATTAGCAATTTAAAAGACCTCAGTCATCAATCACTATTCAAGAAAGGTTCGATTTTATAATCACGCGTACTCCGTCTATTATCATTTTCTACCCACCGCCGTCCGTCAAACCTTCGCCGATTTTATCAACCCGCTCTGATTTTAAATCGCTAATTTCTTAATTTTGCAAACTTCGAACTCGTTCGGCTCGGATCCCCCGGGAATAGTTAGCCACGGAATAAGCGTTTAATCTGGTAAGTCCACTCTTTTAATTTGAGCTTTTATTTGAAAGGAAGTACGCCGTAAAAATTCCCCTGTTTTTTATCCTACCTCTTTTTCATCCCGGCACAGCACACTCGCGGGCGTTTGAGCTTGAAATTCGTGAAAATATAAAGAAACATTTACGGGAGAAAATCCGTGCTGAAAATTCCGGCTTTTTACCCCGTGTTCTTCAATGAAAAGGGAAAAGAAATGATTCATCGCACGCGATGAGGTTATTGCTCCCCGCTTGACCGTTTATGTTGCTCTTTCTCAAACACAAACGCGTTTTTAGAGAAATTAAACGTAAATATCTTTCGTGCTCCTCGAGGTCGAAGATTAATGGAATTCGTATTTTTTATGAACAGAACCGTACATTATATATCATAATATGTTTCGTTCGGATTCGAACACATCCGAGTCTTCGCTTATTTTCTCTCCAATTAATGCAACAGGCTAACGCAAACTTTAAGATAGGACGTACTGTGTAAATGAGAAAGAAAGGTAGACAAAAAAATTCTTTACGCCTCACTGGGTTCGCGTTTTTTCCGCGACAATACCACAGCGCTCGATAGTGAGAGGCGACGTTACTCTTTTGTTTCTACTCACTTCATGTAAACAGTGAGCCAACCCAGGCACACAAGGGTTGTGTTTCTGATATTTACCGCTGTTATTGCGATAGTCGTTGGATCTTTGTCAAAAATGTACGCGTCCACGAAGCCGCCACGTCGATCGCATAACTACCAGCAAAAATTGAAATACAGCCTACTTTTCGTCCGTTCGGACGGTTACACGTGTCGCTGCTAATTTCTCCGAAATCGCAATTAAGCCAAACCGATCGATTTGCATTGTTCCTCAAATAACAGATTCGAGGGAACAGTGATAATTCAATATTGCAGCTGTGCTTTTCACACGTATGATCTTTATACGTGGTACATAATGTTTGGCGGAACGCATCGCGCCACCGCAATCAATATTCGTAGATATCCAATAAAAAAAAACAGAATCGGAAAACCGCTTCTGCTATTTCTCATCGTCCCATTCCGATCTCGCTCAACCGCTACGTCAAAAGAACCGCAAAACTGTGAGTCGAAAAATCTGACGATTGAAGTACAGGATTCGTCCGCAGTATCTACACTGGGAGAAGAGTTTATTTGTAGTCAATAAATGTATACCTGATTATATGGCAAAAGAAATATTTCGTTGGGCCAAGTTGATATAAATGTTAATTATTACACTGAAACAAGTTAAGCTGTATTCAACCACGGTGAGGTTAAATACGGCGAACTTCACGGTGTAATTGTTTCAAGTAAATATTCACTTGTTTCAGCTTCAAATTGATGTCTTAACTCTACGTATTTGTTCTTACAGTCTTATAGTATTGAGACGACCATATTATGGGGTTCGCCGTATTCAACGTCACCATGATTAAGTGTAATAGATTTTTCTGTCAGTATATAGAATATCTCTTTCATTTAAACAGAAATAGAGTAATAAACGAATATTTGCTTCGCCCAAAAAAAAACATTTCTTTCGCCACAATCAAGTGTACGTGTGTTAACTATAAATAAACTCTTTTCTCAACGTATCTGTCGTACAGCTGCGGGTATTTCGCTTGAACTTTTTTATTACGCGTGGGCATAACTCAACTCCGTGAAGCGAGAATACACTTTTGCCAGCGAAATTCAACCACCACTCACGATGCGGTAGGATAATTCCGCGAACGGATCTTTGTTTTAGCCATAATGCCTAAACCATCAAGGAAGACGTAGTTTCGTCTCTGATACAAAATCATCGTGGTACGGCGTGATGCGCTTGCTCGCCGAGAGTGTGAGTAGCTTAAACTTCGAGCGCGTTGGTTGTACTTATACGTTACTCGTAGCGTTAATAATTAATGTAAGCAGTACATCGAGGAAGCAAGGACACGACGACCCATCACACGGGTCCCTGCACGCTCTTCGTAACTATGCTCGCAATCCGTATACGATGACTTAATTAAGGGTTTTGCAAATCTCTTGAAACGAGAGCGAAGTTTGATACTTCGCTTTGGTTCGAGAAATCCCAATTAATTCGAGTTAATAAATGTTATTTCCATTTGACCCAGTCAGACGACTGGAGAATAGATATAAAGAGAGAGAGAGAGAGAGAGTGTTCTTTCTTTATGTTAGTTATCGTGCGGAATGATTCTCACACTCAACTTGAAGTCGTCGTTAAGAAGAAATTATAAAAAACGAGTTATTCTTTGTAATTAGCTCCAGCGAGAATTATTTAATTAAATTCAGATTGGATGGTTGTTTCGCTGAAAAAAATTTAAAAAAACACAAAGTGATAATACATCGAGAGTTCCGAACAAGAATCCTCTGTGCTCCCGTGCGGTGAGTTTCAATCTGCGACCGCTGGAGTGTAAAATTCATTCCACTTGGCCATTCTCGGGTTAATAAATGAGAATATCATATAACTAATCAACGCAGTTTCCATTTCTTTCGCGTTATATTCTTCGTTTCAACGCGGAGGAACTTAGCAGTAAGCATTATCGTTTGCGGTAAGTAGTGAAGAAACTCACGTAGAATCTTTTCACAATTTTTACTTCACATCGAGAAACGGTCATTTGATTTAACTAAAATTTGAAGTTACAGGTAGCAAACTAGATATAGAATAGACCGAGGCGAATCGGATCACAGTGCGAATCGGATCATAGATCCATATTTCTTAAATTTTGTTGAAAGTGAGTATTTTGATCATTCGTTCGAAGTGTTCATTTTCCTCCCTCACTCAACCCTTCGGCGTGCAACAGATTCACCTTAAAGGACGCGTACGTTCGTAACAGTTTTCCCACTCGTGACTCCGGAAGAACACGTGAGGATACTCGAGCTCCGTACCTACATTCCGTCGCGACACACTCCGCCTAGCTACTCCTACACCAACGTGACACACATATAGTGACAAGAATGACGGATAATTAAGCAACTCGTGGCAGCAAGACACTCCACAGCCGCGGTACGAGCTTCTTTCGCTTATGGCCGCGGGGAATACGTGTTTCTCGGCGGCTTTTCAAAAAGAAGTTACGCATATCAACGCTCATATTCGCGAAACGAGATGGAAGAGATCCTCCTAATCGTTTCTCGGAGGAGCGAAGCTTCGGTACGAAACATCAGATCGATCAGCGTATAAAAAGTCTTTCGGGGTGTTCGATGTTTCGCGTTTATGAAATCCACGACCGATTCTCGGTTCTCCCGATCTTCCCGACCACAGCGGAGACTCCGAGTCTCTCCTCCCGACGTGATTTCGAGTCGAGTCGAAACAACAGCTGCACTAGATGCGACGTCGTCGACTCACTCGGCAGAGGCGCATCGGGTTTAAGGTAGTTTTATCACCGGACGAGAGATTGCAGAAAAATATAATTTTTAGATGTTTATCAAACTAGTATTGATTTATTGAAACAAACTTGAAGACAGGTTACCGACGATTTTCGTAAGAAAAATTAAATTGAAAATGAGCTCTCAAGCATTGATGCATATGCCGGGGAAGTAACTTCGTTTTAAATACATCATTCAATTGAGACAAATAACGACTAGGTACTTGGATAGAAGAACCATTGTATTAATTCGAATAATTATACACTGTAAAATCATTTCTTTGGACCGAAGAAACTATTTAATTAGAGAGAGCAATTATTTTAATATTTCATACAAATATCCATTATTTGTATCAAAGCACTTAACTGCCAAATAAACGCCTTTACTTGCCACAACTAATTCTTTTTCTCAGTGTACTCCCACCAAATTTCGATCCTACGTAATAGAACTACCTCAACCCTGTAAGGGATCTTGTCGCCATATACACAATGAACTTTTAGGTATCCTACAATATTTTTTATGAATTGTACACCTATATGTTGACATTTGGTCTAACAACTACAAACTTGACTTTTTTTTTTATAACAATTGCTTTAATATATTTTAATGTATTCATATAAACAAGGTTTGTGTAGGTATTTTTTTATACGTAGTAAGAAAACCATATTTTGAAATTGAAATATAATAGCGTGAACCTCTTACAGGGTTAAGCGCGCCGTCCGAGTCGCATAGACTCGAGCGTCCCTTGTTTCCGCGCTCCGACGTGGAAACGGCCGAAGAGTTGCGAGCACGGTCGGTTCGATTCATTATTACTCTAACCGTGCGCACCCGAATAGGGCGGGCGAATTCGATTCCGCGTGTGCGACGTGCTTTTTGGGTCGGAAATGGTGGAGAGAGCGAGCGAGAGAACGTTGGGGATGGAGGAAGAAGAGGAAGATGGGAAAGAGAGAGCTTGAAACGGCTTCGTTCGGCGCAATCCACTTTATCACGCGTGCTCCTTGACAATGGATCGGGAATAATCGACGGCGAATTGCCGCGTTTCCCGCCGTCGCACACCGTACGTCGTCCGCTCGTCGCAGTCTACGCCGGAAGAGTCGAGTTTGCCACCTCACCTCCCCCTTTCACTTCGCAAACCGGCGGCCGTTCGTACTTCTCTCGCTCCGTGGTTATTATACACCAGGAGTAAAGTTTGGGAAGCGCTTGAACTCGGCAGCAGGCAATTACTCGAAAACTACAAATAGGTATATCCCTCTTCTCCAGTGTGAGAGGTGTGATTCCAGCTCCCAATTACCTTATACCCGCGCGGAACTCGTGTCAAGTGCCCTCCTACCGAAATCCCTCCCGCCCCTCGTGGCGTCGGAACGGGGTGCCACCGCGCCCGTCCCGGCGGGTCCTCCTCCGCGTCTCGGGATGGTAATCAAATTTTGCGAGGCGTGGCGATACGGAGATACGAGTGGCGCGCGGCGAGAGAGAGCGCGCGCGTCGTTGGAATAATTTCTATATATTTCCGAGTGTGGTCATATTTTTTGGGCAGGCACGACCGACCGTGGCAGTCGACGGCGGCCGGCCGTGTACACAACGGCGCTGCGAAAATTTATAACGCGACCCTTCAAAATTTAGCACCCTCGAGCGCTGAGTATCGGGCGCGGAATTTTAAGCAACCCGACGAGCGGCGGTCCGCGCATTCAATTTTCTTGCGGCCGCCGGAAAAGAAGTGTTGGGAAATTACGGATGCCGCCGGTGAAGAAGAAAAAAAAAAATCGGCGGCGAAGGGGGGCGGAAGTCCATTTCGGGCCGAAGCGAAAGAAAAATGGCGCACAATGGTTCTCTTCGAGGGCTTTCAATATTTCATAAGCAAAAGTGAGGATTGCGGAAGTTCCGTCGGCTTCGGCAGGTTTCGCGGCGGGGAGGGGGCCCGACCCTCGGACTGCGATGTTTTTTTAATGCCGTAATTTCGAGCTCCTATGACACCCCGGGGTACGGGGTCGAAACGAACTCGAAGGAAAATGAGCGAAACTTAATTTGATTCGTTCGCTTAATCGAAAGCGCTTGTGCGGATTAGTCTCGAGCCTCGGATCGAGCTCAGAATAACGAGTAAAAGTCGAATACCGCTCTAGAGTTCTCGGTTATCTCGCGGAAATGTTCGCATAGAAAATAAAACGAGTCCGCGATACGTCGATCCAATCAGTTTCTCGGTTCATATCGATGCGCCGTATCGTTCGACCCGGCCGTTATCTCTGTTTCATCATTAGTGATTAGGTACGATAACGTAGTAGCGGATAGTCACGTTGAAGAAATGATTTACACAATGTCTCTCGTATGCTCGATGTTAAATCGGAAACCTTGTATCCAGTTGATCAATAAGCGTTTGGGCATGAGTTATACGGTTATATCGTATCATTTCCGGCAATATTTTTCACGTCACGCTGACGAGGTCGACGAACCTCTACACAGGGTGGCTACAGAAACTTGATTATAGAATTCCTGGACTCTTCCTGGTTTTTTCTTGATTTTTCCCTGACTAGTTCAGATAAAGTAAGTACTAAGTATTCCTTATATTTTTTGTTCGTATTAGCAGTTTTGTACAATAAAATTAACAAAGCTATGGATAATCACAACACAAGAACTCGAGGTGCGCTAAGAAAGTAACATGGACAGTAGACAGCCTAATTCTAGTCGATGGGATACACGTGCGCGACTGCTGGAGATATCTGAAGCAGCAGCGCACACCGCTTCGTAAAGTGTATATCGACGGTGAAATTTCTTGAAATAAACTCCACTTTATTTATAATTTCCAGTAAACATTCAACATTCCCTAACATTTCCCGGTTTTCTCGGCTTTTCAGGCCTGTAATCATCCTGTCTACAGTGTAGCCATGTGCATGATGGATAATGCATATACTCGTACGTTACAATGTTCGACGAGTATGCATGAGGTACACATTATAATGCACGGTCAATCAACTTTCAATCAAACACTTGAACGAATTAATCAATCGAGATGATTGCTCTCTTGATCGAAACGTCGAGTCGCCCTCTCATCAGTTTTTGCGTAAACGCAAAACGCTACCGCGAGAAATAAATGAACGTTTATTATATAAATTCGACGCGCTGCTCTCGACTAAATATGAGAATCGCGTGTGCAATAAATAATAAAAAGAAACGTACTTCTTTTTCCAGCGAATTTTACAACTCGCGCAACGCCTCCGACACCTACATGCAGGTACCTACTTATACCTATCTCGACAGATCCAACACGCGATAGAGCCGGTATACGACACTCGGACAGAGAAAACACTGAAACGTCGAGCTTTTTAGGAACTCCGACAGTGACAAAGTGGCCGCTCGGAAAAATGCTCGCCAAACGAAGAGAGTATACGCTTTACAAATTCATCACTTCCAACGGCGCTACGGAAAATTGAAGGTAAAAGCGTAATACTCTCGACACACATCCCCCTCTCCTTCTTCTCTCTTTCCTTCGCGCAACAACGACGAGGCGAGCGACATTCGGGAATCGCGAAACGAAGCAAATCTAAAATTTCGATTAAAACGGAATTATTATCGAGAGTCTCGCGGCGAGCTTTCGAATCGTCGATCGTCACGGTTCGCGGAGGTTCTCTCCCTAAAATTCCGCAGTGCCTATACCCAGCTCCGGCTGCTGTATATAAATTTAAAGCAATTTCAGTACCCCGTCGTCTCAGCGAGAGGTCGATCGACCCGTTCTCGATTACCGGTATAAATATTCCCCTTGATAAGCAAAGTCTGACGTATAGGAAAGGGGGGTCTTGCAAGGCGGAACGAATGAAAAATAAGAGAACGAAGAGTCTGTACGCAGGTGGGGGAGGGTGTCGACGGATAGGATCGAGTATAGGTGTAGGGTAAACGAGTCAGTGCCAACGACGCGACGGTCGGGCCGACGAGCGAGCGGGTGTAGAAAACCGTGATCGAGTAAAAAAATGAAAAAAAAAAAGAGATAAGAGGAAGCTGCAGTTAGCTCACGCTTTGATTTGCCACCGTCGCCATGTCCGGGGCCAGCGAGTCGTGGGTATTACGCGCGTGTTTAGAATGTTCCTCATTAAGGACGGGGTTGTTTGCATTAAATTAAACTCCAGGCAAAAGTCGTGCGGTCCGCCGCAGAGTCGTGCGAAGGTGGCGGCTGGTGGGCCGACTTATGTTAGTATAGGCACAGTGTCGGGTCGGGCCGACTGCCGTAGTTGGTACCACCTAACTCTGGTACAACCTACGCGCGGGAAACCTTCCCCCTGCTCTCGAACTTTCCGAATCTCCTTTTCGAGGTACGCGCCCGCGGATATAAAGTTGCTACCCGCGCGCGCGCGCGCGCGCGAATACGCCAAGTTTCGACAGTAGCTACCTACGGCCGTGGCGCGCCGAGGTACCGCTCCGGTCTACCTCGCGACAGTTACGATAGACATTCACCTACGAGTACATTCGGGCGAGAACATAAATAGACCGTCGGGGGTCGCGATGGAGGAAGTATAGAAGGTTTTCGATAGAGATGCCGTGGCTGCGCGGATGTACGTACCCGGTACTCGCGTATCACCCACTCGGCCGGGGGAAACGAGGGCGCGGTTCGCGCGGAATCTTTCGAAAGCCAGGGTTGGAAGTTGGTCACTTTCTTTTGTCACTTCTTTCGTCAAAAGTCACTTTTGCACCCTCATTTTGATATTTCGATTTTTCACGTGTGATTTTAAAAGCTACATAATAGCATAAGTTCTACATAGATATCGCGAAACAGTTATTTATTTCGGCAAGTTACATTAAATGTTTTTCTAATTCCATGTGTGCATTATTGTTGCAATACCATAGGGCCATATGCATATCTGTTCCTGAGAGCCAGACTATGTTAAGTCCTATGTTAAGACTATGGACTTAACATAGTCTGGCTCTGAGGTAGGTACAGATATATGTTCGTTCGAATGACAGTTTCCAGTTGGTGGTGGTTAATGTGCGACGAAATGCTTTCTTTATGTGTCCCGTCTCAAAAATGTATAATTCCTTCAACATAAAATCATCGAATGGCATGACAATTAGTCGTTAAAGTGTCGGGATTAAAATAAATGTAACGTTTAAACTTTCTTTTAAATAGAATTTTGAAATCATAAACATAAAATAGTGATACTCTCTTATTTATTCCTTGAAAATTAGTTAAATTCCTAGTCAGTTTCTTTGTAAATCTAAAATAAATGTTAATTCGGTCACTTTTTTGTGCTCCTGGGGTCACTACTTTCCCTATTTTAGAGGTCGTAGATCACTTCCAGCCCTGGAAAGCGCACTCGTGGATCGTAGCTATCTATGTGAACTTAGCACCCGATATTAAGAAAAAAATTGTTTAAAAATTGCATATGGTAGTCGGGTGCTAAGTTCATATATGTAGGTGTCGTAACTCGGGGGGAAAGTTCGCCTATTTTGATATTTATTTAAAGTTTTGTCGCGAAAGGAGATAATACTCGGAGAGAGACGCAGTGTAAGTACTCGTATATAGGGTGATATCTCTGTATAAGTCCGTATTTACAGAATGGATCATGTACGGATTGGGGATTTCCGAAAGGGGATAGGTCCATTTATATGACTTATAGGGGAGAAGCGAGGCACTGTAGAAACTGAGTCGAATACGGCGCGACGTATACGCGAGCTTCAGACACTTATTTGCATTTAACTCGCAATCGCAACGATGAATATAGATTTTCGAATAAGCCATCGATTCGAGCGACGCATCGAGGGACGACAAAGCAGCGCGGGGGCGCGGAAAATTCTCACCCGACTATACCACCGCGACCCACATCTCGCGAGAACGTGCAAAAACTCTCGTGAATTTCCCGGTTTTTCCTCCAACCGGAAACGGCCCAGTGCTCGGAGCGAGCAAAGAAATACGGCGCATCGCGGGGTTAAATCTTGAGTTTTATTCGCAGGTGTACGAGGTCTGCTGCAGTACGCAGCTCTTCGCGAAAGCGCTCTGCGGTATAGGAGCTCCGTGCGCGCGCCCAGGTACGCTATATACACGTATAGAAGAATCGGAAGTTTCAAAGATTAACTTTCCACGGGACCTCCTCTTTACCTTTCGCGCTCCGTTGAGCGCGCGCGCCCCTTTAAGAGCAACGCTTACCACGGAGATTGTCGATATGATTGGTGTGCGCGACGTGAAATAAACGAACCGCAGCGACGATGGCGTTCGGATAGAAGTTCGTTTACCCGTGCGGCTGTAGAGGCGGCGTGCGCACGTGTGTAAACGCGCGAGCGAGCTGATCGACGTTACTTCCAGGAAGCGAAATTTCAACCCGCGGCTACGCGTACGAGCCACGACTTTGTCGGGAGACGGTGCGGTCCCTCCTTTTGTTAATATCAATTTCCGTCGATTAATCGAGAGCTCGCTCTAGCCGCGACGACGGAGTAAGCATCTGCACGCGAACGATTTGCAGGAAATTGGCTGTGGCGGCTCGATAGCCTCGACATGTTCGCGAGAATGTGTGTAAGTAGAGTGTGACGAAACATCCCGAGTCGAAATTCTCGCTCTCCTGTTAGCCTCCAGAGCCTACACTCTTTTGTTAAAGTCCCTTACCGTCAAAATATGAGCCTCGCGCTGACCCGTTCAGCCTTAATTTTCGTTAAAATTCACTCTATACTGAGAGAAATTTATAGGTCGCACAGCAATAAGTATAGCTGTATGATACACAGAGAAAAAAAATAGTAGATATAATTAAATTGACGGTTATGGGTGGAGGAACGCCGATCTAGTTACTTGAATTAAATAATTTGATTATAATGATTATAAAATGATTGACAAAAACAAGCTGTATTGATTGATCCATGCAACTAATGCTGTTAATTTAGTCAAATCTATCACATTTTTTTCTCAGTGTAGCTACAATTTAAGGCTAAATGAGATTAAGTAGACTGTATAGGTAATGTAGCAATAGCAAATAGTAATAAGAGCAATGCGTATTGCAGAAATAACTATACGTGCCTATAGCTGAAATATGTAGAAATCCGTAGTGCTAAGGCAGCTAGAACTTATTCTTATATTAATAAACTACTAGCATTGCCGTGCAACTTATAAAATTTCTCTCAGTGTAGCTTGCTAGCGCTAAACGTATTTTCGACTTCCCTGGCTGAACCTAAGTTCTAATCGAACCGCGATATATTCGCGACCTTAGATCAGCCTATTCAACTTCGTCAGAATAGGTTGGATAGGCTGAGCGCAGGTCAAAATGAGCCTCCCCCCTCAGCCTTAAAATGGAATAAACGATAATAACTGCCTGTTGGATATTGACAGTAGATTGGCGAACGTATTCCAGTCTAATATCTTTTTTTAGCCTTATTGACCTAAGTTTTATAACATTGAAAAGTAGGCTCAACAGAGGCCGAGAATTTCGGCTCGGGGTGTTTCTAACGGGAGCTCCGAGAGTGACAAAGCGAGTATCCCGTTACGGAAGAAATTGTTAGTTTTAAAAAGCAAATCGAGTGCAGAAGCGGTAGGTATATGACGCGTGAACGAATACAACCTGCCGGTGACACGGTAAAACCCTGTCCGTGGTAGGACAGGAGACGTTAACGCGTCGAATTAAAGTCATTAAATTACCGGCAGTGGTAAACAATTTAGCTGGCGTATAATGAAACTTTTCCATCGCGGAGTTAGCGTCGTGTACGGGTTCCGCTTTATTTTCAACCGTGGCACTGCAGTGTTACGGATGTAAATATAAATATCTGTCCGAAGCAGACAGGGACTGCGCGGGTTGGCTTTCCTGGGTGAGAAATGATATAATTTGATAGAGAGACGGAACGTGCAAGTTTGTGGGGGAAAAAAATTAATTTTTATACGTATACTTTCGTTTCGGTTCGTATATTGAGCCAGATTATTACTCGTTTGTAAGAGTCTAGCTTTGAAGTCCGGTGGGTGAATTAAACGAATCACTGTGAGTTCGAATATCGCCTCTCGCAGTCGTGTGAAAGGCGCCGCATTGAGCTTCACCTTACAGCCCGTTCACACGATACGGTTTTTTCGTTCACACGATGCGGTTTTTCACCGTTTCGGTAATTTTACCGAACAGCCCGTTCATACGATACGGTTTTTCACAATTTCGGTAAAATTCTACCGAATCGGTCAGCCCACTGACACTATACCTATCTCGGCTACGGCTCTGGCAAGTGTTTCGCACACGTCGAGTGGACGTGTCAACCAATCGCCCGGGCGTCGAAACAGTGCCGCTCGAGCGAATGCAAAGGATACTCAAAAACAATTTTTATTACATTACTTTGCAATGTTATTAGACCGTTTATAACGTTTTATAAATTTATTTTCAGATAGAGCTTTCTCGTAATGCGAAGAACATGGCGCCATCGCATACGCAACGATATATCGTCGCTGGCACTTTTCGCAAGTGCAGAGAACGACGATATATCGTCGTCCGGCACTAAAAGGGTTAAAATCATTGTTTATTGTCGCGCCATCACCCGGCCAAGCACGAGCCCTATCAGTACGAAAACTATCCTGTCTGAACACTTCGATGCATAAACATTGCCACTAGCAACCGATTTGATTATTTTCCCGAATCGGGCCATTCGGTTTTCAGTGACAAGACCGAATGTCAGTCGCGACCGAATCGGTGAAATTGCCGTATGAGTTTCGAAGACGTACCGTGTGAAAACGCGCCCATTTAAATGTATGCGCCACTGCAGCACACGGTAAAAAACCGATTCGGTGAATTTACCGAAACGGGAAAAAACCGTATCGTGTGAACACGACCCGTTTCGGGCTCTCGCGCCATCACCCGGCCATGCACGAGCCGTATCGCACGAAAACTATCCCGTCTGAACACTTCCATGCAAACCACATTGCCACTAGCGACCGATTCGGTTATTTTACCGAATCCGGCCATTCGGTTTTCGGTGACAAAACCGAACGTCAGTCGCGACCGAATCGGTGAAATTGCCGCATGAGTTTCGAAGACGTACCGTGTGAACGCGCCCATTTAAATGTATGCGCCACTGCAGCACACGGTAAAAAAAACGGATTCGGTAAAATTACCGAAACGGGAAAAAACCGTATCGTGTGAACGGGCTGTTACTGTGGCTGCCTACTGTGGGAGTTGGGAATCGATCGAAGCGCGGTGTTTATCCCGAAATAACGCGACGTAGGGTGGAATGGGACTAAAAAGCTCATAGATAATGAGATGACAGTGATTAAAATTGCTTTCCTAGCGAGTAAATTTAATCTCACATGATATACATATACCACATGTGGTGTCATTCAGTCTAATGCCATTGTTATTTAACACCAAAAATGGTCTGTATAGGTCCACGCCGCAGAAATTTTTTACTCTGTAAGTAAAGTTTGGACGTCACCAAAGCGCACGAAATTTTAAAAACTGCTGATTCGTCGATGATTAAATATGTACAAGTTATTCTAGATTCCATAGGTTTAATAGTTATCGATCATATGAAACACTATTACCGCAGGTAATAATAATAATAC
This sequence comes from Xiphydria camelus, assembly GCA_963678675.1. NCBI lineage: Eukaryota > Metazoa > Arthropoda > Insecta > Hymenoptera > Xiphydriidae > Xiphydria > Xiphydria camelus. Next base: position 4,280,920 of record OY783192.1, read on the forward strand.
ATCGCCTCGAAAAAAAAACGCAAGGCGGCTGTGACAAACGGCAGATAATAATAGGGTGTCGATACGACGTCATTTTCAGAAACGGGGAGTGTATCACACTGCAAAAGTGCGAAAATTACAGTTTCCCTTTCGCGCGCGGTCTCGCCACCCACTTATCGACAGCCCTTGGTAATTAACGAGGGTTTAAAGATCCGTGATATTTCACTCGGCCCGATATTTAACGACTCGCGATAGTAGGTGCGACCCAACTCGGAAGAGGAAGTCGAAAGAGGTACTACGCGGTAGGGGTGAATTTAGATCTCGAACGCTGATTTTAACGACGCCACTTTTTTTTACAAGTATCAATCCACTCGCGGTTAGCACATTATAAATGGGAATTACGTCGATCGCGTTTCAATTTTCTTCAAACGCTTTCCACCTCGCCATTGTCGCCACAAAAACGTCGGTCACGCGATTCATGTAGTTCCCCAGATTTCGGTTTGAATTTTTAGCGCGAGAAAAAAAAAACGATAAAACTGCCGCCGAGCAGATTTACTGTCGTCCGTCGCACTTCGCACGATATCCCTCGGATATTCCACGACAAATGTTCACCGAGCGGGACCGCGAACGCAAATAATATTTTCCTTCGCATTTGTGCGAGCAAAAAAGTCCAGTGGTCCTCCTCGCGTATATCCGAGGGCCATCGGATCACGCGGAGTGGCCTTTTTCTCTCTTTGTTATGTACAGATGACTGACGAGAACCCCTTAGCTCTCGTGACTCAGAATGAAATGCCAGTGTCTACACGTGTGTACTTACGCGCGCGGAGTATAAGTACGACGGTACGTCTACGCTATTCGATGTGGCGCTATATTCGATCTGTTTTTTTTTATTTTCCAGAATATCGAATCTGCACGGAGAAAAGGGATGAGTAAAAACTCATGCATTTTTAGTGTATCCTGGTAACGGGGCTCCTTGAGGTTAAACGTGACAATTTACCTGTTAGGTACTATGACAATTTTTTAATAGACACAGTGTACTTTTTACAGTTTGCAATAACATTATATAATCATCAGTTTATACGGTAAAGTTTACCAATCTTCCGTTAACAGGTTCAGTGCCACATAAAAATAGGCACACTTCACCAATAGTCCAAGAAACAATATTAGGATATTGGATTTATTTCCCTGACAGAATGATAGCATTTACAGATTCAATCAGTTTTCTGTCAATTTGAAGGTCATTGACCTCTGCCCAGTATACTGGAGGCTGGTATATTGTTACGTACTATTATGTAATAATCCCCACTGGTCCAGTTATTCGGACGTCCAGTATACTGGACATTTCACTTATATGTAACGGAAATCCATTAGTCGCTTGTCCAGTTAACTGGACGCGATCTATGAGAAGAGTCTTATGTGTCCAATATATTGGACGTTGGCACTCAACCTGTTAATATACCCGGTCTTGGTGTCTGATATTTATCTAAGACGACACGTGTAGAAATTGCTTGATCGGGTCCCTACAGGGCATATCACACCTTTTTAATTTAGCCCCGTATAGGCGCTATCAGGGCTTCCACATCAGAATTATCGTGTCGGTAGCCTGACAAGGGCCTGACCAGGGCCTAGTCGGGCATCGAATTAATGCATCATCCATGGTGTAGCCTTTAAAGGCCCCGATAAACAAAGGTGAGACATACCCTATCGAGCACCTACTAAGGTTCCCGATCAGAGCCTCGTCAATATCAGGGAAACTAATGGGGGCCCAATTACAAATTTAAAGTATTTCTACACGGGGATATGGTATGGTATACTATGCAAACGCGTACGCGTCACCTACCATTCTTTCTCGTCTGCTAGGTACTTAGATCCTAGGGAACTTCTCCTGCGACGATTGACGTTTGTCGGCGATCGATAGAGCCAAGTGTACGGCGTCCTTGGGCCTCCGACCAATAGCGTACATCCTAGAAAATCTACAAACCGTTGTATACCATATCGTCCCATGTCAATACCAAACGATAAGACCGGATATGTCGGGTGTGCGGTAATATTATACAATGAAATTACGGTACTGTGCTGTAAAGTTTAGCGTGCCACACGGTACCTTTCGAAGTTGACGCAGAAATATTTGTAATTCATTTTTTTTTTTCGTGTATTATCGATAGTATACGTATCACGCGCGCGTAATTATATCTAATATTCATATTTCCGCTGTTTATTGCAATAGTCGTATCGCGCCTTCGTTTATCTATACGCGAATCGATGGAGACACGAAACAATCGTGGCAAAGTACTGCCCCTCTCTACAGGAATTGGAAATACACGGCGATAAGAAAATCGGTACTACGGCAAATATTACCCCCAAGGCCACTTATTTTCTTTTCTACCGCTCGAGCGAAATCAACTAAAATATTACCCGACACACGCTCAGTGTTCGGTGAGACTGTAATTTTTTACTAACGCTCTCCTCGCAGTGTGGTGCACGCGCACAAAAGACTTTCGTGCTCGATGTTCGCTCAAATTGGGACGCGCACGTGTGCGAGCTTCTGCCGAGAATCCCGCTAACAATTTTCACAAATCCGCGCCCCCCGACCGATATAGGAACAGTCTCCGGAAGGTAAACTTGCGGAAAACAGTTGTTTCGAGTACAAAGAGGAGTTGGTACGGTACTATTGGAAAAGCATTCGATCTCGAAATATATCCGGTCATGACTCTACGTACATACATACCGTTGTTACACGGCTATTGTCGTGATTATAACCGCAGTCAAGTGCGATTCGGACGGAATTACTCTATCCCCTTTACGTCGTGATAAATACCCGCCGTACAGGTTAATCAATGCGCGGTTTAACGATAAGTACACGGGAATGAGAATCGGATGTGTCGTAAAAATTATTCATGCAAAACTGTCCGATTACGGCTGTCATTTACCTCGATACATCTATACAATCGTAAATATTTCGCGTACCCGAGTCAATTTAGTCGGAAAGGTGCCATTTACAACGACCAAGGGCGAATGCCAACGTATATTCATATATCTTGTAAGTCCGGTCGCGCGGCCGTTGACATCATTCTGTGACGTAAAACTTTCTAAAGTTTTAGCAAACGTAACGCGCCCTTCGTCATTGCGCCGTATACCAAGAAAAATACAATAACTTGGTTTAAGTGACAAAAACGCGTCTGGATAAACGGGTCTAGTTATTCTAACCAAAATACTATATAGTAAGTTGAAGCAAATATTTATCAAGTTATTCTCACTACATGTCTGGCTATTTTAATCAGAAAATGGTCAGTCAAACCAGACAGATGGAGTATCCAAATTTCACCAAACGTTTTGGTTATGATCTCCAGGATTTTGGTTTGATTGACCAGGTTATCTTTCTCAGTGCAGAGAGAATAACGTTGATTGTAACTAATCGGACGTAATAAAATCACGGTAAAGGCTTTTTCATGTAAACTTTGAAACAAACCAAATAAGAGACGACGCTATTGTGCGACTTCCCTTATAAGGTCCGCACAATAATCCAATGACGATAAAACTCGATTTACGAGGTCTCCGTTCGCCGTGCAGAAGAGATACGACGTTTTAAAATGGGACAGTTCAGTTATGTCTTTATAGTCGTGCTTAATTCGGGGTATTTGGTTCTCGATCGATACAGAGAGAGACATTAAAGGTGATCGAGAGGGTGACTGGTCAAAAATAATTCATGACTGTCTCGTCTCTCGAAGGTATATTATCTGTCCTACTCGCTTCAAGGTATTCACGATTATAGATTTAACACGTTTAAAAATAAACGATATCCAATTAGACGCGAAATCTGAGTTAATATCGACGATCGATGTCGAGAAACCTTCACCTGATCAGGCGGCGTGTACTCAGCGCCGGCGTGAACGTGTTAAATATGTTGCGCGAAGTGAAAAGTGAATGAGGGAATCGATTAAACTCGTAGACCTGTCAGGATGGTATCTACACATACCTTACATACTATTTTTCCTCACGAATGCCCATTTCGTCGCCTTCTTCATCGCTGTTCGGGATAATGACGCTTTTTCTCTCCATATTTTGATTTTACACTTATAGGTTCGATATACTCTCGTGCGTCCATCAGTCGACTCGAATGAATCGATTCGATACGGTTAATTTCACGTTGCGATCGTTAATTTGAAAAAGACCCACTTCGGACTAAGCAGTCGTGCCAATCAGAGTGCAACAGTGTCAGCTGACGAAGTGAGATAGCTATACTCTGTTCATTTCACGTTCTGTTACTGCGACTAAGTATTCGCGTCAGTCCGAGTAAAGTGATTTTAATACTCTACACGCGGACTCCTGGTCGGTGTCACGCGGGAAAAACGCCATCTTACGGTCTAAAAGTAGACTGGAAAAGGCCTCGAAATGGGCATGAGTGAGGAAAATACAATCTTCCCTGTAGCGTTCCTGGCAAAAATACAAAGACCAAACTGATTCGATGACTACAACGTTCCGGACAAATCGCGAACGCTAGCCGGCTCCTTTGGCCAGGCTGGTTGGCTTTGTACGTCACACAGTAGCTCGTACGAGAGCGTGTTCCCCTGTACTCTTTCTGTTCGCGCCGTGCAAACAATTTGTCGCTGTGATTTCAAGCCGACTCCGCGCCGGCGTATACTTAAGAACACGGTACAAAGTGTGCTGCAAGTCTCACCGGTCCCGAGTCAAAGGGTTCTTCGTAATTTTTCTTCGAGGCGCCGCCTACGTAAAATGTTGCGCCGTTTCAGGATCGATGTCCCAGAAAGTACTCGAAAAGCCTTCGGTTAAACCAGGCGAGAAGTGGCTGAACCTGAATATGTTAATGAGGAACGCGGAGCGGTAGGAGGGGATAAGTCCTTTGAAGTACTCTGACACAGACGCTCTCTCACTCTTTCGCTCGCAAAGCCCGCGTGGGGATTAAAGCCCGGGACCGTTTCTTCTTCCTTTCCGCTTCGCGCGCTCGACTGTACCGAAGATTCGGTACGCATTACACGGGAGCGTTTCGCGCAGGACGTGCTTTCGCCGGGAGATCGCGTCTGCATTCGCGGTGCCGCGATGCACCGTTATTCGAGCGCGCATCGGCGCCTCTGCGCAAAATCGTATACTATACGGATGCGGGGGGATCGGTAAGTGCTTACGTGGCGCGCGAGTACGGGCGAGCCTCCCCCTTCCCCATTCGCCAAGCCGTTCCTTGCAGAATTATCGTCCGCCCGCGGCGTCGTCGCGAGGCGAAGGTATCGCCCGTCGATTTAAATGGACTTTCGGTGTTGGAGAAGTGCACTTGGAATTCCGACGAGTTAAGGTGCGAGGAGAGGTACAATAAAACCCTCCGTTCGCTTTTCCCCGCGCGAAGAAGTTCGCGAAACTCGCCTTTGACTTCGGAGGTGGGTCTGGCACTTGGAATTTCCAGAGAGCGCAGTTAACCCACATTCGTGACAGGTCTACGTGATACGTACATGCATATGTATACGCGCCATGCGGGGGGTGGGTCGACGGTGTGGGTATCCGCACGCGTGTAGTCATACGGTGACACGTTCGGGTGTATCGGAGATATCGATAACCCGGGGAAGAAATCATTCTCGGGCGGATTTCCTCGGGCGCGTTATCTAAGCACGGGGTGTATAAGTCGCGAGATGTGGAAGACCGCGAAACTTCGAAGCGAATAGGGGAAACTTGTGAGGGGAGGAAGAAAAATTACGTTATTCTATCCCCCCTGTTTAGCATTGCTCACGATCCTTTCCCCCGCTCTCCTTCTCTCGCAGCTACCTTTTCTTCTTCCCCCGTGCTCCCTCTTAAACTTTTTGTCCTGAGCTACTTCTTTCGGAGAGTAGACCGTAAATTTAGAGGCGTCCCGAGCAGGTCGAATACACCGAAGCATCGCGAGGGGCTGCGTCACTGCCACAGCGGCAGCCGCGGCATGGCGGAACTGACCTTGATAACTTTCTAGACGTTAGCTGGGGAGAAAGCTGCGATGCTCTTTCTTTTTGTGCGACTATAGTTTTGACGATTTACGTTCGGGATGTCGCACTTTCGGTGGACCGCGATGCCCTATCTACAGTACGAGTCTGAACTTAGTCGCCAGGAAAGAAACTTGAATCGCTATTACCTCATTATCAAATTACCTCATTATCTACGAGCTTTTGGCTCATGTTTGTATAATACTTTTTCGAAGATTACATTTTTATCTACAATAAAGTCTTACATCGATGTAGGCCTAAAGTTTATAAATAATGAGATAATAGCGATAAAAGTTTCTTTTCTGATAAGTAAGTTTAGACTCATATGGTATATCTGGTCATCGTGAAGAGGAAGGGAAACACGTACAGCTAACCCGTCTACTTTGGGTATCATCACGAATCCCGTTTTCGATCAGCAAAGGTTTTCACGGCATTCTTTTTACTATATAAGTATAATGAATTAATAAATCACAAACTTTTTGTTTTGTGATTGATAAATTGATTATTATTAGAGTTGTACTTGGCACAAAGAAATATACGAAAGTCTCGCAAATTAAATAATCAATTACGTGTTTATGAAAGTATACAGTTTTCGATCACCCTATCATGCATGGGAGTAGTTTTCGATCATGCATGAACCCAGTTTTCGGTTAGGGATTCTAATATGTACAAAATGAAACAGAATTATTGAAATAGATATTTTGTAACTCATTTATTAAAGTTATCAATTGACATTAATATTCGAATAATAATGTAGTATGTAATTTATGCGAGTAACGAAGAATAATTATGTAAACAATTTAAAACATTAAATTGTAACGGTTGGCTTTTTTAAATCTTTTGAAGCTTGTAGAACCTCTCTTGCAACTTTTCCTCTTAATTTTCTTCTCATTTTTCTCTTTTTTAATTCTCACTTTTTCTAGCCTATTATTCTTCCTAAGCTGCTTTTCTTTTTTTGCTTTCCGTTTCTTTTTAACCCCTTGACATACAATGACGTCTGAGAGACGTCATTCATTTCATGTGGCATTGTAGCAAATTTCGTTTTATTTGTATGTCAAGAACATGTTATTGATACGCTATTCACTAAGATAATTTTACTGTTCTGAATACCAGAAAGTATTTTTAACCTGAAATATTTGTGGTTAGAAACGCGATCGAAAACTACGGCGAAATATGAAAACTGGAAGCAGTCATAGATCATTACATTATTTTACTAAAAATAAAACAAAGTAAGCTGCGTTTTATAAATTATTACTAATTGAACTATTATACAATGAAAATAAGTAATAATTAAACTCCAATTAACCATAAGCTTCAAAACACGAAGGAGACGGAGCTGTTTTTAGTAGCGTCACTTCTGACAGATTACAGTAAGACTACGACAAATGTGCCATCTAGCCGAACACCTTACTATTGCAGCATTTATTCTTACTGAAATAAGTATTTCTAAAGATGTCTGAATATGAACGACAGATTTCGGAATAGCTGTTTAATTAAATTCTTTCATCTTTGTGTGAAATATTTGTACTATAAATTTTTAATATAAGGGTTCAAATGGAAAAGTGATCGAAAACTGGGTCCGTGACGGTACCTGTACGGCTAATAAGCGTCACGCGAGTGTGAGAAATCGGAGTGGAGGCAGGAAAGCGGAGTACGCTCAGAATAGATAGGTTCTACCCCGTGTAAGCCCCAATGGTGACACTCTCTCTGAATCGAAACGAATGTTGCTACCCTTCGCGTCGGCTCGATTCTTGTGGTTCGTTAAACTAGCTATATTGCTGTAGGGTGAAGTAGGGTGATATGATCCCGATCACAGAGAGGGATGACTTCAATCTCAACCGTCTCCCTTCCTATGAACCTTTTGCTCGTCGTGGAATTGCTTCATCTCTTCTAAATCCAAGTAAAATGCATAGGTATATACGAGGCGTTCTGCTTTAAGCCAACCGTACGGGATATTTCACGCGATAAAATTAGTCGTCTCTCATCTGGTACGTGGGTGTCTTAAATTTGCCGATACACCGTCCGATGGACATATACGGCGTACCGTGTACCGATGGCACGAGGCCGTACATGTGAAAATACCGCGAGACACGAGCCACACGTGCACGTGTAACACACTCGCGCGCGAACGACTACTTTTCCGCAGCCATCTTGTTAAGCCACGCCTCTGCTACTCAGAATCGCGTAGCGCACGGAGAGCGTGCGAAGGAGCATGGCCGTGTGAGGTATAAGGACATCGCTTACAAGCTGCAGCTTCGCGCGCGCGGGGCGCCTGCACTAAAGTCGTCAGCGAAAGGCCATTACTTCTTCGCGCGACGCGCGACTCGGAAGCGACTGCACCGTATACCGCGAAAGAGAGAAAAAGAGAGAGAGAGAGCAACGAGGGTAGGTACACCCTAATTTAGGTTTCCCAAAGTTCTCTCTCGCCGTTCTGGTGGTATATTTTTAAACCACCCACCCCTCGGGGGGTGATTTTAAACGTTTCAACGTGATGTGGTGTAATGTGATGGGTGGGAAAGCGAGGGAGCGCCGAGTACGACCGATGCCCCGGCGCAACGTACGCGTGTAACAGCGGGGCTCTCCGGGTCTTATTTTCACGATAGATTGTCGTGTTCCACGCGGCGCGGAACCCTCGCGGTGCGGCAAATACCGCGTGAGTAAAAAATTGTCTGTGTACGAGGCGAGCGGGGGCTGCCGGAGGAGGGAGAAGCGACGGCTCGGTGCTTTCGGCAGTTTCCTCTCTATACGTCCCTATTTTCTCGGGGGTTCGGCTAGAATTGCCATGTGTAAGATTACGGAATCACCCTCTGGAGCTCCGCTCTCTTTCTCCCTCCCTCCCTCCTTCTCTCTCGATTTTTCTTTCCTCTCTCCAGTGGATATCTTTCGCTCGTCCAAATGCAGCTGCTCGGTGGCGAGAGGCACGCCAGGCCTGACCCCCCGACCACAGGGTTGTCCAAATATCGTCGAGCATCACGGTTGACTGCCGGTTTCGCTTTCCACGGGGGGAAGGTGGTCATTTCCCAAGATCGTTTCTGGAGAAAAAGAAGTAGGACTCGCCCGGCCTTCCCACGAGAGCAGCGCCGAGTCCAAAGGTCGGCGGAGGGGCGTCGTTGGTATGTAGGTATATTTATGTATACGTCGGGATGAAAGTCATACGCTCTGCACTGGCCAAATCATTTTCTTGCGTCGTATTGATGATCTTGTCGATATATTTTACAGACATAATAAGATAACGATGAAGCAAGTTAAAACACGGTGTGTAACAATATGCGAGAAAGAGGTTTCCTTACTTTTCCAGGTTTTCCAGTCTGATATAGCCAAATTTCCCTGGCCGCTATGGGTATGGATCCAGTATAAAGTGTTACGAATCAATCATTTTTCGTCGAATGAACAAATTAACTAATATTCATAGAACGGGTTATGACAACTGAGAAAAAAAAACATTAAAATAATTTCACTTTGTCAAATCATATTATTTAATTGCTTCTTTTAGAACGAGGAAGAACTTAGATACATGCAATACACATATGGAACACTTTTTTAGATTTCTATAATATATATAACCTGTTAAAAATTTTAACAGACTAGAAGTCGAGTTACTTGTGAGATTTGAGTATTTTCGAAAAATTCCAGAAAATTCTTCATTTTCCCTGACTCATATAATTTCTCGACAATTCGAGGTTTTCCAAAATTTTCTGACCGCTGAAAATCGTGTAAAATCTGATTGTCGCATGTAAGAATGTATATGTATTTAAGTGCCATTTTTCATTGTTCGCATTATTTTTTTTTCGAGTTATACCTACATGGGATGCTAATTTTAAATGGCTAACAATTAACAGCTACCGGGATTCTTTGATAGACAGCTATACGCCTATCGCCGATACTATTGACCGCAAGAGTGTACTTCACGACCAGCGGCGGGTGATCTTATCGCTCTTCACACGACCGTTTTTATATCCGAACCCAGCCCTTGAAAAGGCGTTTATTGAGATGAGGTTAGAAAGTAGTGTCCCCTTCGAAAGGACCTGCTATAAACATGGCATCGACAGAGACATCGATTCGGGAGAGGACCAATTGTTTTATCAGAGCGACAGATTCATTTTCCTTCCAATTCTAGTAGCAATAACAAGTGTAGTCTACCTATTAAATTGACGTTCACAAGCGTTTACAAGCGTTCATCGAGCAGTAAAGGAATTCAGCTTGTGTAACCGAAAGAGAGAGATTTTTCCTTCTCCGAACAAATCCCTTTCCTTCACTCGTATCACAGACGAGGGGATGACTTTCCACGTTTGGTCGAGTAATATCGCCACTGCGCTAGAACAGGAAATTTCATTTCTCCAACGTTCGAGCTCGCAGCGCCGTCGACATTCGATGCGTTTCGATATGTACGAGTATCGAGTTGACAACGCGTATGTAAGACGATTCTACGAGACTATCCGTTTCTCTCGCTCCTTTTGAAAAGACGGCAACTCTGATTATACCGACGAAAAGCTCAACGGGGATACACCTATCGATATCGATTCCCGACTAGTGCGTTCTGTGTGTAGGGAATGCTTGCTATACGCGCGTGTGTAGACGCATTATTGGATGTAACGCCGAGGCAAGCGCGTGCTCACCCTGCCAGGCAACGAACAGTTCGCACGGTCTACTGTTTTGTTGCGTGTATTGGCGCAAATAACAGGGGTCTTAATGTATACAGAGATGTTTACACATAGGTTCGTAATTGGGAAGCTGTACAAAGGGTGGTACTGCTGTAGTAGATTCTGGGCTTTGTTCTATATTGGCTGCAAGTTTGAGTTCGACTTCATGATTGAGATCGGAGAATGAAAATATCTCCGACGCGTGAGGTAACGATCCCAATAACCGGGCGAGTGACCTTTCAGGATCTTGTCCTAGTGGAATTCACTAGGGAAACCGCTATGTTTTTTCCTACATTTTAGATCCATTCTTATTATTTTCCAGATAAAGAATGTTTCACTGATGAACCATGGCATTTCCAATAGAGGAGACCTTCAATTGTTATACGTGGTCTTAGTTTTCCTGATAAATGTTTCTTTAATTACAACATAACTTCACGAAAAATCTCTAGTACCTACTCCCCAGAATGAACAAATCATTTATATAACTGGAGTACAGTAGTTTACCGTGAGAAACGAAGACCAAGAGAGTGTAACAATTTGATGATCTCCTTTACCAGAAACACCATAGATCGTCAGGTGAATTATTTGTATTTAGAAATGAGAATGCGTCTAAATTTTCACTAACACCACCAGATGTTCACTATCCAGATAGACTCTGCATTTAGGAGTGTACGTAAAATATGGCGGCTTAATCAACTAGGACGAGATCCTTAACTATGGTATAGGCTCGTGGCTTCTCTGAGACGCCAGCACAAATTCAAATTGCAACATTTTTCTGGCATTCAATTGTCGTGTGCTGAAACTTTGTGTATTCTTAAAATAATTATTCTTTAATATACGAGAATTGATTTCGAAATAGAAAAGTAGAATATTCCATCTCCGTGTGAATACGGTATATAATAAGAAAACGAAAGTCATACTATCAGCAAATTGAATTCTCTATAAAATTGTTATCCCGAGTCGAAATTTTAATACTAGTTTAAGAGTACACTTGGCCAAAGCGGACAAATCGGTCACTTGTAGGTCTAAACTTATGTTTGAACTTTCAAATTTAACACTAGTTTAGACCTACAAGTGGCCGATTTGTCCTCTTTCACCAAGTTGAGGCTCAAACTGGTATTAAAATTTCAATTCGGGATCTATATCATTTTTTTTATCTTTCATATTTCATGAAATATTACAAATTATATTCTCAGGCGCACCGCTTGGCGTCTCGGTGACGCCACGCGCTCAGTTATGTAGGAACGGCAAATACGCCCAGTGTTGAGGGTTGAGCCTAGCTAAGCAGATTTTACTCAGGGTTTTTACTAGTGACTTTTGCTATACATATGCCGTTAATTTATTGAAGATTTACTTTCCGGTACTTGTTTCCTTTCATCACATTCGATAATTTAAATTATAGACTCAAATATGTTTGGCTACTTGGACGTGTCCCGTTATTGGGGCAGGTATCAACGCGTTGTTATCCCGTTTGTCAAATGTATGCCTGTCGGACGATTCTAAAAATGTTTCGACAGAGTAATATCAAAACCGGTCAGACGAAGAATTCACAGATTTATAGCAAATACGCTACAATCTTTGTTTATATACTAAATAAAAAAAATTAAATAGTAACGATTACCATGCAAGAATAATAAATAGGTGACAGTTTCGACAATATTAAGATGAATAATCCGAAGCACAGTAATGATTACCATTCGAATAGTGATGGTTACTATTCCGTAGATTATTCAACACAATGTTGCCGAATCTGTCACCTACTTACTATTCTGGCATAGTTATTATTTATTATTCAATTTTTTCCACGTACAGAAGAGAATTTCATCCACGATGATTGTCATAATCGTGGTACGTATGTAGATCACTGCGAGTATGAAAAATCTCCCCTGTACACCGAGAAACTAGAAATCTCCGCGGGATGGAGTTCGGAGGGTTGCGCTCGCGTCGCTTATTATTGTCATTGTCGCCGCCGTCGTGAAGGAATGACGAAAGAGAGGGGAGCGTTTAAAAGAATATCGTGAAAGTTGAATGGAAAGGAATGAGCGGAGGATTAAAGCGGTCAGGATCCGCGGGGAGCGAATGAAAGGAGCTCGTTCGCGGCTGTCTGAAGACACGCGGAGAGGACGTGATGAGTATGAACCGTCTTACGGATAAGAGATAGAACGATGACGCGGAGCTTAACGTTTTCGTGAATGCCTGTAAATTATGCGAAAGGATCTACGAACGCGGTTTATAAGGTCGTGACAAAAGAGGCGCGCGAGAGAGAGAGAGAGAGAGAGAGAGAAAGGAGAGAGAGGGAGAGAGAGGAGAGAGAGGAGAGAGAGAGGAGAGAGGGAGGAGAGAGAGAGGGAGGAGAGAGAGAGAGAGGAGAGAGAGAGAGAGGAGAGAGAGAGGGAAGAGAGAGAGAGAGGGAGGAGAGAGAGAGGGAAGAGAGAGAGAGAGAGAGAGAAAAGGGGATGCGATATCATCTTGCTATCGTATATAGATCCATGTTGCCCGACGTCTAATTACAGGCGAGTATCAGTTTTGTAATTACGAGAAATGTTCGTTAGCAATTGCGTATCCCATACTCCCCAAGGTAGATACAATTAACCCCTTTATTGCAAGAATGTGGAAGGAGCGAACAGCGCGATATGGGAAAATCCATCAAATTGGCAATTTAAGTTCGTTTGTATATAGAATACGTCCAATTTCTTTATATCGCGATATCGCGGCGTATCGGACGCGCGAAGCGGAGAGCGGGATCGCGCGAGAGGACGTCTGGCACCGTACGTTCGTGATCAGACGCGAGCTGGACGCGCGGCTGCAACGAGCGAGGGAGGAAAATTCGTCCAAGGTTGAAATAAAGCTGGATGCGCGGCTGCAATGAACAGGGAAAGAAGATTCGTCGAAGGTTGAAATAGGATCCTGTGGCGGCGCTAGTCTTCCAGATACACGCGCGTGAATATACATAGAGACAGAAGGATCCTTCATGAGGAGAGTCGAGTAGCGGCGGGAAGAAATGTTCTCGGTTGGTGGTTAACTGAGACGTATTATCGCGTCACTCCTGATTACATTTCCGACGCGCGCACAGCTGCTGGTGAAATATACGGAGGAACCGTACAATTTCACCGATTTAAAATTGCATGGGGATGAAAGTGGCGGTCGAAGTTGAAACGAAGTGAGGAGAATTTAGCGAGGTAGAGCGTTCCGCGTAAATGTACATAATATGTATATCGCGAGATGCACTTCTCTGATGTGTACCGGGCGTAGTACTTCCAAATGGATGAGCACTCAAATCTACGCGGCCCAATTTGGAGGTACCATATACATAATCGACCTGGCCGAGATTATATTTGTTGTTCAAAGTCAATGCTTAGTTATTCCATTAATACCGAACATCAGTTGCAGGATGAAAAGTGATCATATACGCGGTCCACGCGCCGCGGGTACTTATAATAGATTCAAAAGTACACACGGAAATTCGTACCATGAATTGGTCTTCGGTTGTTCCGTGTTTGCACTTATGTCGTTGGTCGTACGGGTTGTAGATATATCGTTGAAATGAGGTCTATTTGTGGTGAAGGTCTATCGGTATTTCAACTTTGATTCAGTGAAGATTGAATCAGATAGAATGGAATGAAAATAGGTACACCCCTTCGTTCGGGGATATCGTACAGTTTGCTTCTCGGAAAAACTCCGAACAGGTACATAATACAGTAAAGTTGTCGTTTGACAAAAAAAAATTCCGGACAAGCTGATTTTTTCAGGGTTTTTCAGCGACTGTCTCCCAAGTGTAAAATTAGCAAAATCGGAAACTTTCCCCTTGGACTTTTGAGGAATAGGGGCTGTTTTTTGAAAATTATGCTATAACAAAATTATTCGACTTAAATTGTACATAAGCACATTCTCTATTACTTTGTCTTATGAAAGTTGTTTATAACTTTATTATTTCCGGACTTAGCGGCCGTTTATTGAACCCCAATTCTTCGTGTACTGGGCGCTACTTCCAAAAATAATGAAGTTGCAAAAAAAGTTCATAAGGAAAAGTTGTTTGTACATTTATTATGAACAACTTTCATACGGGACAATTTGGTGAAAAACAAGGGGGAAAAACAAGAAAAGCAAGGGAAAAGTTTCCGATTTTGCTAATTTTACACTTAGGAGACAGTCGCTGACAAACCCTGAAAAAGTCAACTTGTCCGGAATTTTTTTTTTCACGCTATGTACGGCGATACAACTTTACTGTATTAACAGTGGGGATACAAGAATTTTGGCACCCAGAAATTTGGACATTTCCTACTTTCGTGTCCTCTCACCGGTTTTAAATCTACCTGGACGGATCCCTTAATGCTCGCAATTTTTAATATATAATAGTTGAAGCTGCTGTATTAGTAATGATCTAATGATACAGCTAAAACACGGTCGAAAAGATCACGACAAATGAAAAAACAAGAAATATCGGCAGAACCATTGGATGGCTCTACGGGACATTGTTCATTCTCTTATTCTTGTGTATATTTCTATTCTTATTCTTCCAATTGTGTGGAGGCCCTTGAAATGTAATTGCTCGAGCAATAACAATCCCTTGCCCACCGCGATTTTAACGACGTGAAATATTTCAATCACTCCAAGTCAAGCGTAACCTTCTCCCGCAGTGCGAGCGTGACAAAGTGGTTCGAGATGAAACGAACGACAACTATTTTAACGAGTAACGTAATCGCGGAAGCTCGGCGAAAATGTTATCCGAAATCAATCCCCCCCCCCCCCCCCCTCAGCTTCCGAAACTCAATCGCTCGAGGAGCGCCGCTCTTCCCAAACTCGATAACGCGCGTTCCGGAGGTTCCCAACAACGTCGCATTTCTCTCACAGCTCACGAGTTAAGATCCCGCATACCATTCGCGCCGTTGAATATGACGTAATTCAGTATCGACAATGCCATCGAACAATGCGCTTTATGCCGCGGCTCTTCCCGAATGTCGCCACATTGTTTCAAGTTCCGCGCGTTCGAAGTTTCCGAACGTGCGAAGGAGTCGTTCAAAAACTTCGGCTCTACCCGCTGCGCTGTACCGCTCGCGACATTAGAATTCGGCCTCCCCTCCACCCCCAGAGGGAGGGCGGGACGACAGTCCGTCGCCACGCTGCGTATCATGAATATGAATCAAAGTGGAAAGAGTTATGTCGCGTTTCTCGAATTCACCTCTCTTTCGAATACACGCGGAAAATTAAATCGCGAAGCGTCGGTACGGATCGTGTATCTATCGTCGTTTACGAGCGGACGTCGCAAAGACTCGTATCGCTCGTTCTCAAACGCCTTCGGCGTCGTTTGTCCTTCCGCCCCGCGCAGGTATTCTTACACCCCGGAGAACGCGCACGCGGAGAAAAGCCAACGACGCCGCAAGTTGGTGATAACGTGTCACGGCATCCCGATATGCCGGTGCTGTAGGCCGGCCGCACACTGGACGCGTTTTTTCGTACGAATTTTACTCGTGCGAGCACGTACGGATACGCACGAATGATCCCGATCTTCCGTGTACTATGGGAGCGCGCAGACTGTGGGTGCGAATTAGTCATACGTATACGTACGTGTAGTTCCGTCGTCCGAATACAATCCGAACTTGTGTGTGTTGGGATTTTAAAACACTTTCGTGCGTTGAAATGGATGTAGAAGACTGTATGAACCCGTGCGATTCGGTGCGCACCCCGAATTCCTCCACCGATTTCTTTTTTTTTATTACGGAGCGGACTCCTCATCTACGTCAAAACCCCTTTCAAGGACTCTCGTCCTTGGTATTGTTAATTTGGTTATTGGATATTTTGGTTTTGGGTATTGTTATCGTGGTTAATATATGCATTGCTTTGAATAGAGGTCTAAATAAAATAATTTTATTTTACTTCTCCTTACCTCAAAGTTACAATTAATCGTTCTTCAGGTGATATTGTTAATTTGGTTATTGGATATTTTGGTTTTGGATATTGTTATTGTGGTTCATATATGTATTGCTTTGAATAGAGGTCTAAATAAAATAAGTATATTGTTGACTTCCTTACCTCAAAAAGTTACAATTAATCGTTCTTCAGGTGATATTGTGTCGCGAAAGTTACTGTATTTAGTCAGGTCAGGTCGTATAATGTTTAGTATATATTCAAAAGTTTCTTTCTTCATGCGTACCTAGATAACCATGAAACAGCATGTGGTCATTATATAAGTCTTCCATAATATGATGAAATTCACCGAATTCATCTTTTTTTAAATATATTTCACGCACCCCCATATGGTTCTATGATAGCGACGACGCTGCCGCAGTCTCCGAGTTAGAAGAGAATTATCTTGAAGATATAGATTCATTGCGCTTCAAAGAGGAGACTTTACGAATGCGACATCGCCGGAATACTGCCTATTTGACGGAGAAAAACGTATTCGGTGTGGGCACTCTGTTCGTACGACCAGTATCGTACGTTTTACGTACGATACAAATTCGTGTCCAAAGTGCGGCCGGCCGTATGGTTGCGCGCGCGATGTGTGCCTACACATCGAAGAGGAACGGCGCGAAGGCGACACAATCGAGTGACAGACCATTAACGGCGAGGAGGCGCTACGCTCGTGTCACAGTATTCATGCACTGACCGCGAGCCTCCTGGTAAACCTTGCGTGTTCGCGGTACACACGTGCCATCGAAATCGATTGTCTCTAATGTACGTGTATATCGTACCTTGCGACTATCTAATTATGTAATAGAACGCTCGCCGAGCACGTCGACTTTGAGTTCCATGACCATCGGTCGACTAATCACTCTTAAATAGTCATAAGTGTGTCGGGTGATGGAGAGTGAGGAGTTTATATATTTTTTTGATGTATTTTCATCCACTAAACGTATTTATTAATCCCCCGTGGTCACCGCGAGTCCACTTGACCCAAGCTTCAATTTTGAAGCTGACTGTACTTCTTTTTTTTAAGATCACAATTAGACCCTCGTCAGGTCTCGGAATAAATAAGGTAAGTGTCCCAATTCCTAGCCAGTTAAGACCAATTCCTAACCACTTATAAATTTAGTTGTATTAATAAAAGTATAACATTGCTGCGCCTTCAATTAACAGAAATATTTATCTAAATAATAACGAATAATAAAGATATTCGTGTGAACAGTCTACGATAAGGTAATAATGAAATATTTGAGGATTTGATTAGGAATTGGGACATTTTCACCTTAGCTTCTTCTTAAAACTTGTAACTACGAATCTCCCTCAGACTTCGGGAAAAATCGTTTTTGACACATAAATGGAACTATTTATTACTTCACGGTTACATATCCCGTGAGAATAATCTGTAAACTTTATTAAGGAAACTCCAAAAATAAAGAAGTTACGATCCTTTTGGTGAAGCAGTTAATCTTTCACGCATCTACATATTCACGATCGTTTTTGAATACGTCATCATTTCATTTCTTACGTTGACACGCTGATCAGCCATTCTACAATGTTCGAAGAATGTTCCATAATTTGTCAGTCTAAATTGGACGAATGTTGTTCATGTGGCTATTGTTTAAAGATCGGTTGGGTCCATTTGACCCACGTGTGACCATCGCGGAACTGTGCGAACGTGTGGCCACGGCGGGTTAAAACTCTAGTTTTTATTGGGGAATAAAAATGTCGGCAATTCTCCCCCCGCTTTTTACCTTTCCCCTCACCCACGCCTGTCGCGCTCGCAGCCCCTCACGACATCCCATAAAGTGGATACGATAGATGGTAGCGCTCTTCGAAAGGAAATACTCGCGAGCCTGGGAGCCTATTAATTCGTGCAATTCGAAAGCCAATAAGGGATGACGCGGTGTTATGACAGCGTGGTTGACGCGTACCGCGTTCCAGATTCTCCCGCGGGAAATCGGGGTCCCCGGCGACACGAAATCCCCGTTTAATGGTGCCTCCAGATGGTAAACCGTTGTTAACTTTCTTTCTCCTGCAGGAGCGGCCGTCGCCAATTATGACTCCGTCCTCAAACTTCGGGAGGGGGGAAAATCGTAAAGTGCGAAAAGTGCGATCGTGCGGCGTGAGCCGTCAAGTTTTTTTCCCCAATTACTCAGCGGTGCGGAAAAAGAGGGACGAACGGCGTCCTCGCGCAGAGCGCGATGAGGGGTTACGAAATACCCCCCGAACATCGCGACGGGAGCGGTGTAAATTCGTATACGGGTCGACGCGTGTAAATATTTATATCCGCCTTTTGGCCGATTAATTTTGCCGTGAATTCGATTCGATATACCGCATCGCCGAGTATAACATATTCGTATAACCGTGATCGTCGTGATAAGCAAATATGGCATGAAAACGAGGTATACCGTGCGAGTATGCGATTTGATGCGGTCCGCCGATATAGTATCGATTCGGATTCGTAAAGTAGATAAGTAGTTTGGAGCTTTTGATTTCTAAATTTATCAAATGACTAATTTCGCCGAAGGAAAGTGAGATATATAATACTTATCATCGATTGTGGCAGCAATGGCTAATATCTATAATTATAAGATAATCGAGCTGAGACAGCTTCCGGTATACCTACTAATTGTAGGAAAAATAATTAGGTTAAAATGACAAAACGCATCTATTTAAACGCGTTTAATTATTCGAACCTAAATATTGGTCAATTGAACCAAATATTTAGTTACGCTAACCAATGTTTGGTTATGCCAACCAAACGTTTAGTTATTCTAACCAAAAAATGGTCAGTTTAATCAAACACAGATGGAGGATCCATATTTCACGAAATGGTTTGGTCATTATATTCAGAATTTTGGTTAAATTCACCAAGTTATTTTTCTCAGTGTAGGCAATATTTTTCCAATTCATTAACGAGGTGGGCTCGTAAAAAGTAATAAAAGAAATAATGAACGCGAAGTAATTTGTTTTGATCTCGGCAACGATTCCCGGCGATTTCAACTACCGATCAATTATTCGTTCCCTGTAAGATAGTACGAGTTATTTACCGCGAGAGTATCGATTAGTCGATGAGAAATTGAAATCTGAGATACTCTCGCTAAGCGGAGGACTATTTAAGGAACTATACACGACAGCGGAAAATGACAACACAAGAGGGAGAAAAGATAGCGCGGTGATATAACATAACCGTAATAAATCTAGACACTGCTGTATCTCGTATCTATGTAGATGTGTATGTGCACCGTGTAGTTCTCCGCGTCACGGTTCCTCCCCGTCCTCACGTAGCGTCGTCATTCCGACGAATTACGAATAGGACCTCCTTCCTACGCCTCAAAATAAATCTCATATACGGCAAAGGAGGGTACAAAGGGGTAGCGTGTCCTCCGGCGCGTGTAAAACAGCGAAGTAGTTTCAACGTACTTTGACGTCTGCAAATAAATTAAAGTCCGTAAGCCGAGTGGGCTCGGTATATCAACAAAGCTTTCATTTGGCCGTAGGTTAGAGAAGGTCGCGGATAAATGTTGTCTGTATGCGTAATTACACGGAGACATTTGTCAACAAATTAGGTAGACGAGAAAAATGTAAGTACATCATTGGGGCTTAGCTTACACCGCGTGGCTCTTATTCTCCTTTCATTCCAGAGTGAAATGAAAACGAAGCGAAATAATCTCAGTGTAAGCAATTCCATTTCTCTTCACTTCACCTATATCCAGGTGCAGCAGAAGCGAAATGAAACGAGAACGTAGCTAGTGTTGCTAATGTTTAAACTATATAAAGAATATAAATCTTTACTCTCTCTCTGCAAACGAAGAAAGAAGTTAATTTGAGCTTAATTGTATATTAACACTTTTCTTTTATTCAAAATCATTATTTTTCTTTCAGCCGCGAATTATGGTAAAACTTAGAGATTATATTCCTTGAATTGGAAATGTTAGCTACACTGTGTGTGTATTCCTTTACCACTTCACTTCCATTTAATTCCTATGTCATTTCTCCATATAAGCGCACCACTTTTTCATTCTTCTTCAAAAAGAGAAATGGGAGTGAAACGAAAATAAGAGCCACTGTGTAAACTAAGCCATTACAATTTGAATAAAGCTCCGCGCCAATCGCGTTATACGACCCCCGAAACAGTACCACGTTAGAGAAACACAGTCATCTCCCCTTTAAAGTTTGAGAAGACGGAAGAACCGATCTTCGTACGATCGATAGAACCACTATAGCGCATTCGTGGCGAAATCTCATTTGTCCTAGGTGCGGATACGGGGTAGTAGGTAGATACCTATCAAATTTCCAGGCAATGTACATTCGCGCGCGATGCTACGTCGCCGGTAAAAGCGGAGACGGATCAAGCAGCGTAGAACGACGGGGAAGAGTTGGATTTATGCAACGAACGAGCCGGGCGAGAAATAAATCACAGCGGATGCCGAACGACAGGTGACAACGGATGATTCGAAGTACAGGACGTATATAATACATTATTACGTTATATGTCGATACCGTCGCCGATATGAATACTGCCTCAGCGACATTGTTACCCGGGCGTGCAACTAAATGCACGAGAGATCGGGGAGAGCGGAGTTAATTGTAACACTTCATATTATTGCCTGTAACTTGGGTCTAATCAAAAAAATGCAAAATATTTTGTTACGAGTATTTAGGTCATTTATTCAGCTATATTTCCCAGTATTACAGTAGCATATTCAATCACTGAATTAGAAATAAATCCACTTTTAATGAACAAAATCAGGTGCTACTTCTTGCCCCTTTGTTGAAGCTAGTTCTAAGGGGTATGGGGCAAGTAGTAAGAGAAACGAATTGTTATGATTATACTGAGGATAAGTATACTAAAAGGCTTATAAATCTCAAGGCTTGATAATTTTTATTATTACATGAATTTCATTTCTTCTATTTACGTTTTTAATTAAACATCAGTCTTTCTTAATCAAAGCAGACCAAAATTACGGAAATGAAAATTCAAACTTACGCGTGCCAGAATTTCACGTTACACAATAGAATTCTCTCCGGTAAAAATGCGCAATTGACCAGTCGATTGCGACGGCTTTCAGCGACACTTACAATTAACTTGCTCAAAACGCGATTTCATGCATCGTGGAAAATTGTATCATCCTATAAAATGTCTTTTACTACTTACCCGTGTTAAAACTAGCCCCGCTCTCTACTACATATGTATGTACACTTATACGCGTTATCATTTGTACCCACG
Organism: Xiphydria camelus; assembly: GCA_963678675.1. Taxonomy (NCBI): domain Eukaryota; kingdom Metazoa; phylum Arthropoda; class Insecta; order Hymenoptera; family Xiphydriidae; genus Xiphydria; species Xiphydria camelus. Next base: position 4,302,633 of record OY783192.1, read on the forward strand.
CTATGCCACGCGAAATGGGAAACCGTGCACATCTTTACGCACGTACAATGTCCGCGTCTACTAATACAACACGGAGGGATGAAACGACGGTAACTTTATGCGCCGGCAACGATTAAATTTTAACGCCCCCTCCGCGAGCGTAAACGATCAGCCGCGGTAATTAAACCTTACAAGGAGAATTAGAAAATCTAATTAGGACGCATACCTACGTTTTCCCGCGGAGCGCGACTACGATTAAGCGCGCGAGACAAATGATTCGTGGACGAATGTCACAACGGAATCCTCGCGGCCGTCGGGAGGAAGAATCGACGGGGGGGACGTCGGCGGTCGCGTTCCGCGAAAAGAAGCAAGCACGCGTAAAAAGCCCGCGGAGAAGAGCAGACAGGAGAGAGGGGAAAAAGGAAAGAGAGAAATACCGAGCGAGAGTGAGAGTGAGAAAAAGAGCAGGAAGATCGGGGTGGGCGTGGTCGACGATAAATAGTTAACCGACAGACCGGCTGACAACCGAGCGGTATCAATATTCATTACGTTTAATTGCGCTCCGCCAGGAAGGTTCCCCGTGTTTTCGGCGGTCGGGGGAAGCGAACGGTTTGATATATCCTCGACAAACTGACGAAATGAATTCCGAGCGACCCCGGAGGGTTAATGTCAGGCAACCAAACAGGAAGAAATGTGGGAAATAGTATAGCGCCCGGCGCCCCCGCCCGAACAATGGGCTACGTTTTACGGGCGGGCGTGCGTACAGCTCTCTACTACTTACTTCTGCACACGTCGGGGCCGCCGGGGGTTGGTTACCATCGTAAACAACCATGAATGTTTCTGCGTCCGTCGCCCGTAAATTCATTCGTGTCGACGAAGAAATATTACGCGCGCCAACCTACGGCCACGTATCCTCGGAGCGCTGATGCGTCTGGCCGCAACGATAGACGCAACGATAATGTCTCGTTTGCGTCACCGAATGCTGATATGTTCGATATTGATTGGCAGAGATAAGCGACGGGGCTGCGCCGAACGCGGATTATACTGCCGAATCCGATCCACGAATTTGAAGGTAGGTGTGCCGGAGGAGAGGCTAGGTATATAACGTGTACACCGACTGACGTAACGAAAGATACGATATGGGAAGATCAAACGATTCCCTCCCCCGCGCCAGTTTCCGCTGCCGAGGGTTCCCGCGCCGCGCGTGAATTATCGCGAGCGTCAATTTATTATCAGAGCTCGGTGAAGCTCCGAATAATGAATAACGATTTATTATTATATGAGAAAGGAACAGACGTACGCATCGCATCCGCTCTATTGATCATGTCCGTCGGTCAACAAAGCTCGGTGTATATTCGACCTATATTACGAGTACACATGGGTACTCCGGTATTCGTCGCGTTCGGGAGGGATTTCTGCCGCCCGGCGTTATTTAGGTTACACGCACTCTTCCAGGAAACGATCGAGTGGCCTGATTGCGTGTGGCGGAGTCGTGATTAGGCTTTCGTGTAATAAATAAGATGAATATTCTTTATTTCATAGCGGGGCTCTGAATCCGAGACTCGACACCGTGCGACTAGAGTGATAAAAATGGAAAGAGAAAAAGGGAGAATCCGGCGAGTAATCTGAAATGGGCTGCACGATGATGCGGACAAGAATTGGTCGTATACAGGGTGTTCGGAAAAAACACCGACACAGAAATAGGGGTGATAGGTTACGTCATTACAAGTATTTTGATATAAGGGACCTATACCCGCAAGCGCGCCCCCCCTTCTGGAGATATCAACTTTTCAAGTTTATAACGACCGAGGTTGATCTCAAAATAGAATAATATTTTTAGAAACGTATCAAGATGGTAACGAATATTTAATTTTCCGAGATACAAAAACAATGTACTACAGCAAATGCTCAAAATGACGGCCACCCATGTCCATGCAACATCGGAAACGATTCTGGATAGATGTGCCACTGCGCAAACTGCTTGCGGAAAGGATAACCGCTTGGCTCAAGTCCTTGTACTTTTCGAAGATGATGCGGATACGAGGAGTTTTCATTTGTTTTTCAATTGTACAGGTAGACAAAATATTATTCTACTTTGATCAACCTCGGTCGTTATAAACTTGAAAAGTTGATATCTCCAGAAGGGGGCGCGCGCTTGCGGGTATAGGTCCCTTATATCAAAATACTTGTAATGACGTAACCTATCACCCCTATTTCTGTGTCGGTGTTTTTTCCGAACACCCTGTATACGCAGCAAATAAAATCACTATTATCTTATATTCCCCTCGAGATATATTATATGTAGATCCAATTACGGTAATTTTCGGAATGGGAATAAAAGGATACGTCGGATGGTACGGTCGCGCGATCGATACAAGAGATATCAATTTTCCCAAATTTTCCGACCACTAGACGCCGTGTTTATATACGAAATTGTAATTCGCTTTGTTATATTATACCTGAGATATTGTTAACATTTTTATTCGTACAGGTATATGTACATATTCGTTTCGCAGTGCAACGAACTCCGGAGGCAATTAATTGGTACGAATTGTTCCGCTTCAAATAACAGATGGTATCACTCAAATCGTTTGACCGCAGTCGCCGCCCATGGTTTGAAAGTTGAAAACTAAATGCTTTTTCAACGGATTAACTTCGATTGATACCGCAATGACGAGGTAAATACCAGCCCAAACATCGCTCATTTGTCAAACGTTCCAAATGGTTACATTTATAATTGAATCACAATCGTTGCACGGTGGGTCGGCCACAACGAAAACCCAACGAAAGCATACAGAGGCATCCGATCGATAGGCAACGATGTCCTCGAGATTTTTTCGCGATAGTTGATTACAAATCCGAGATTTGACTTATTGAAATTCGAGACGGCGGATTTATATCCGTAAAATCTAATCGAATTTTTTTTCCCCGGAATTTATCTTTGTAGTTCGATACCAACAATTTCCGTTGATAAATCGTGGCGCAGATTGTATTCTCCCTTCCTATTCAAAGTACTTGTATACACATACGTTGCCATTAGCTACAACCTTGTCCCCCTCCCCTTGTTAAAAATACAAAAGAGACAGAACTTCTCCTCCCGAAAGTTCGATTATTATTTTGGCTGCCACATGTGTGGCGGAGAATTGGCCGGAGGAGAGTATACGGAGAAGAAGAATTAGTTGGATCTACTAAAAATTACTTGCGGGGTCGCAATTAAATCTTTTTTCACATTAATAAATATTTCTTCCTTGTAATCGTATACTATTTCACATGATTGTAAGAAAGAGATATTTGATTGATGTATTAAAAAACTTCATTGATATAATTAAATTACGTAATTAATTAATTAATTACTAGCGCAAGTAATTTTCAGTAGATTCAATTAATTCTTTTTCTCCGTGTAGGAGACCCTTACGAAAAAAAAAAAAAAAATGCAGTGCGAAAATACCAGACGTGCAGTTATTGTAATCTTCTGTAATTAACAACAGAAGATTACCGCAACCCACATACGTACTACACCTGTAGTTCACTGCGATATTTTACAGCAAATCACACGTGTGATATTTTCGCACTATAGTTCTCTTTCATCAGGGGATGCGTTTTGCAAATTTTAATATTCGCAAAACCAAGGAAACTGCGGCGAGTTTCGAGCGATAATCGAACGAGCTATTATTGCTATACATGCAAGGCTTTCAGGGGAAACCGATACGTACTACGGAAGAGTGTATGAAAAAGGGAAAAGCAGGTTAATATCGGATGGCGAAACTGTGGATACTTATAGCTCTATATCTGCAGGTACCTACTTATACCGGAACATCCTGCCATTTAACGTTCGACGCCGCCGGCCTCGGGGAAATTGAAAGTACGTACTCGCCTATCGGAGAACGATTTTGATCCCGGCACGGAGGCAATCAGGATAATAAACTCGGAATCCCCTCGCGATTTCGAGTGCCGACCCTCGCAGCGCCGCGTTAGGGGGAAGTTTAAGTTATGAAAACTCCGCTCCTTTCGACAATAAGGACCTGGGGGTGAAAAATTGACGAATTTAATTTTCGGGCTCGCGCGCCCCGGGACGACGAATGGTCAACGCATTTAAATCGTGATTCTCAGATTTCCCGGGGTACGTATGCATATGTACGTATACACGCGAACGTAAAGAGCGTACACACATATTATATGCCTGCGCATGGCGTGCCTGTATTATACCGAGCCAGCTGCGCTATTCGAGAACAATGGGGCAAAATCGTACGACATGACAGACGGAGCGCGGCTTACTGGTTTTCTAAAGAGGTTGCCAAAGGCCTCTGTCCTGGAGTACCTACCGACAATAAGACACGCGTGGGCGTTGCATCTTTATCCGCAGCCACCCTATCGAAGCCATGTAACCGTTCACGCACACACGCACGGGCATTCATCGCTCTTCTCGCTCGTTGGACTACACGTGTCACGGTTGATACAGTCCTAGGATATCCTCCCGTGAGAATTTCAGAGGTGTCGAGTGCCATCGTTAGCAAAACAGTCGATATACACTGAGAAAAAAAAAATATTAAAAATTATTCTGTTAGAAGGATAATCTGAGTACGAAAGGTAAAATAGATCAAAAATTATCCTTCCAAAAGGTTGAAAATTTAACCTTCCTTAGGATAATTTTTGATCTATTTTACCTTCCGTACTCAGATTATCCTTCTGACAGAACAATTTTTAATCTTTTTTTTTCTCAGTGTAATGATGCGATTGCAAGAGAGGTGTCGTGTGACACTGCATCATCAGCGCGCGAGTATCTTCTTCGGCGGACAATTGCGCAATTATAGCGCTCGAGTAACACGTGTAGACTTATCGAGAGTCACTACCAAATAAGGTTACGTTGCAACGAATGTTAAAAATAAATACGAAAGATCGACAGTCTAAAATGACTTTCAACAGATGCTCGTGCACATTAGAGGAATAATTCATGTTTACAGGCATTATTCTCATAAGCAATTCTCTCAGCGGAGAAAGTTTATCGATCAAGCCCGGCCTTGTTTAATCTCTTCGTTCCGTTAAATAAGCTTTGTTATTAAAGTGAGTTTCGGAACTTTGCGTAATTTTATTTACCAGTGAGAAGAGATGGCGTAAGTATCGACTACCATTTATTTACTTAGTTTTACAACTAAGCCCAAAATGGGACCACGCAGCCTATATGTATTTCCCTCCACTCCCCCATTCATTCTAATCCGACCCAAAAGTTGAGGGAAACTAAGATGACAGCGGAATTGAGGTGATCGCCACGGTGGAAGTGTTAAATTCTACCGGAGTTGTAGAATCCCCAGGTCTTTCTTGGTCTCGGGAAGTCCCAGGATGTTCGCTCTCGCGGGGCGAGGAGAATGGAACAAACCAGGAAGGGATCGGGTATGGGAGTTGGTGAACTCTGGAGCGGTCACCCATCCGATTAGTACCAACCACGGACGGCGTTGCTTAACCCGAGGAGCGTCCATAGCTACATGCCATTGCGCGGAGACGAGAGATCCTCGAGCTCTCTCGTTAATGGGCTACTTTAATGATATTTTAATTTTTTTGTCGAGTTCCGCATACGGTAAATTCTGTGCTTCGAAGGCACTTCGCTCGGAAGACGTTTCCTACTTTTCTGTTCCCTCCATTTTCTTCCTAGTGAGGAGAACAGACGCACACTTCTGTTACCCCGTAACTTCACGCGCGTGTGCGTATAACGACCAGTTCTACTTGTGAATGCAACTCCACTTATAATTAGTGGGCACTCCTGCCGATGATATCTTTTAAATACAAAGTTTATTGTACTAGAGTACAAATATACTTCATGAGACATGATGGAGTTAGAACTATAGTTCCGGTCCCATAAAAATATTATCAACAAGCTATTTGAAATTATCATTATAGAGTCCAAGTGTACTCCTTTTCTTTGAAGCGGATATACAGTTCGGAATTTAAATTAAAAAAAAAATATTCATATTTTTAAACTCAATTTGTAATCGGCACACATATTCAATATCACGTGAAAAAGAAAATATCCGAAAAAATAATTATTCGCTGAGTTACAAAAGCGCTTCTCTCTACAACATCGTAAAGCCGGGTCTTCACTGCGCGAAACTGTTTCGCGAAAAAGAGAGAGTGAGTGAGAAGAAGGAGCGCGAGAAAAAGAGGGGACACAACTCGCGTAACAGTTTCGCGTAGAATTTCGCGCAGTGAAGACCCGGCTTAACGTCTGCTAAGCAACGAGTGCGCGAGAAATAGACTCACACGGTACAATGACGTAGCTACATTTCAAAATGTCGTTTTCCAGCTTTGATAAGGCCTAGAATAAAAAATGAAAAAACACGGGGTTAATAATTTTGCCCACATTTTTCGAATCTCTGCGAAAAAAATTGCTTAAAAACCGAATTCGAGAGCATATACCGTTGTCACTTAGAATACACAGGGTGCAGCGCGAGAGGCCTCTAACGTTCTTATTCTAGAAGGTTTTAAACATACCTACTACTCTGAATTCTGGGTACATAACTTACATTTTTTCCTTCTTATATTATTTTTCGAAAATATATCCATGAAAGGTTCACGCGACTCTGAAATTTTTGCATAACACGGAAATAAGTACCTCTATACAATGAAAATACGAATTTTTATTTAAAAAAAAAAGAACCACGCTTTATCGAATTAGGATCAGTCTTTCCCATTATACTCCCGTAAAAAGTAAAGCTGAAAGCGATACTGAAAAATGAAACGCACTTAACTCGTTAAAAGTCAACTTTTCCTGTAGTTAGGTATATATTCGCCTCGACTTTACAAGCCTCCGATAACCGAAAGGGCGTTGGTATTACCTCGCGATCGCCGCCTGCGCCGCACGGCCGCGACTGCGGAATCGTCGCGGTTTAAGAAAACGCTGCGCAACTACCTATTTTACAACCAATTTGCGCGCTACGGCGGAGCAGTAATAGCGCTGAGGCGGATTACCGCCGTAATAACGTCGAATCTAAACGTCCCCGTCTAACCCTTTGGAACCGGCGATATATCATCCAGACCTACCCGCGCTCATCGGTTATGTGCCTGCAGCTATATATTGTACAGCCACTACTAATTCGCCGTTACCTTCCGCGCGCTACGCGTGCCCAACTGCGAGCCCTAAGCGGAATTGATATGTTGCATCGCCAATCCTCGCGGGGATTAAGCGTAAACTTATCGGCTCTCGCGGATATATAAGCTCTAACGCCAGCCCGATATCATCCCGGCGGAGCAAAAGCGTTCCCCTCTCGACTTCTTCCGTCTCACTGTCGCTCGGACGCGAGGTTCGGAAATCACGCGAGGTTATTCGGCCGTAGGAAGCCCCCGGGTCGGTCCTCGTGGGAATTCGGGAGGACGTTCTTTCCGGAGAAAATATTTGCACGGCCCGGCGCCCGAACGTCGCGGGTGTCGTTCGCCGTACGAATGTACGAGACGACGTGGTTTCCTTGAGAATGTCGGGGAAACTCGAGCGAGGTGGAAGGACGGACGTGCCGATGCCATTTCGATGAGACGTTCACTTCCACGCGCACCGCACGGCGATATGCTCAATAAGCGACTTACAGACTGGACCAGAAATGCTGTCCTAAAAGTAAATTGAAATAAAAATAGGAGGGAATCATTAGATACGGTTCGCTCTTCTCAGAGAATTAGAAGAGGGATGTAAGTTTTTGAGCAAGCATCGGTAGCAGCCCTTTCAGGTGGTAAGCTCGAGAAATGAGGTTCGGTCTTATGGAGCTCCAATGTTTCATTCCGAGTGGATGAAAATGATTTGATATTACTCGTATCGAAGTCGCTTCAAGGGTTTTCGACCACACCGATACCACTTATATTATAGCTACACAAACTCGTAATTGTATTCTCTGAACAAGGGCGACTACCCCTATTGCATAAAAAATGAATGAGATTTCGAATGCTCGTCTTTAAGGTAAATCGACAATGCTGATTTCGAAAAAAAATAATGACAAAATTCAATCTTTATCATTCAAACTGAGATGACCACACCTATTGCGAAAAAATGGACAAAAATTTCAAAACTCCTGGAACCACTGCGATGGAAATAATTTCCATCTACTCGAAATCAAATATCGGAGCTCCATATGAAGCCGGCGGACCTCGTTTCTCAGACTTACCACCTGGAGGGGCTGAAACACATTTTTGTATTGCACCTACCGATGCTTGCTCAAAAAACTTACACTTCTCCTCTAATTTTCTGAAAAGTTCCAATCGTAGCTAATGATTTCTTCTTACTTTCATTTCAATCTACTTTTAGAACAACATTTCTCGTCCAGTTTGTAGAGAGAAGCGCGTTAGCTGCACCGCGGGAGTGTTAACGCCTAAGTAAATAAATTTCTGCTTACCACCCGGAGCCAACATTGACAACCGTTTATTCGGATTTCTCCCGGGAGTCGGTCCCCGGAAAGGAGAACACAGCTGACTGATTGCCAATTTCACCCGGGGGGTTGGCGTACATGCGTAGCCAAGGTCACGTTAGAGTTCATTAACATGGACGGGATGTACTCGGGTATGCGACGACATTCAACCGTAGGAGGTTGGTGATCCCGTTGCCGTATTCAGGGCTGTACCGACGTTTCATTCAGCCCCACGAGTAGGTAGGTACCCGAGGGATGTCCGAGATAAAAGACGAGACTCGCCTTTGCTTTGTGTTCGGCGCTTACGCGCAATTTGAACGTGGATGGAAATCTAAAGACCGCGCGCAGTCGCTTTGACGATGAATATGGACGCCACCGAAAGTCGTCCCATCCGAGAGTGACGCGGTATATCTACATAGATTGGTTCTCTCATCGAAGTGAATCACGGGAAGATGGGGTATGACCGGATACTTTGGATGACTTCTCCAGGGTGGTTAATTCCACTCACAAAATTCCCTGATGTTTACCCGGTTTCCTTGACTTTTTAATTTACGAGATGCGAAGAAACAATTGAAATGCTGCAATAATACCTACAGTTCATATGTACGAAAAAAATGCTTACGTGCTTATCTTAATCAGAATATTTCATATTTTGTAACGATAATCGGATGAGGGATAGAACAGACATCCCAAAATAATTATGCAAGTATACTGAATAACTCTAAAATATGTTGATATGTTATCAGTTGTCAGTTATCACACGCAAGCATTTATTTGAATTATACGAGTATCAATACACTATGAATGCACAGTTGGCTGTACTTAAATAGATTATAATTTTAAAATACATAGATACATTTTCTCTATATTTAAATAGCGTATTACTGCTTATGATCAGGTTAATGTGATGTCATAATTTTAATCAAAGTTACTGCAAATTTAAATAAAATAACTGAAGAAGAGAATCTCTAGAACTCTGTGGATTTATCAAGAATTGCCTGACTACCGAAAAATTCCCTGACTTTTCCAATTGAGTGGCCACTATTTTCTCATCGTCATGATTTATAGTGAAAAGCCAGGGGCCAACTTATGTATCCGACTCAACCCTGCTTTCCCCTAAATATAGCGACTTGTTAATTTTCCATTAGCTCAACGATCGGGAAATCGTATTCGAATCGTAAATCCAATGGGAAGAATAGCGTCTCGCATACTGCCGTCGGTCCGGACAAAGAGTCGGTTCGTTCGTTTCAGCGATTCCTATAGAGCTTTGTATACACATCTGCGCCGATCGTTGCGATGCATCGCGCGCGTGCAGCTATGTCTTGTAAAACCGGGTCCGCAGAACGGCGAGCGAAAACGTCCGCGAATGCTGGCGAAGGGAATTTGCGCGTGGATCTATGTTTTTATGAGACCCGGCGCTAGTACGGAACATAGAAATGCTGAATACAGCGCATGCCGCGAATAAAGAGAAGCGAACCGAGTTACAATTGGTTATAGACCGAACGCGTTCCTCGTGAGAGGTTTGCCGTTTTATCGCAACGCGCGACGCAAGATTGTATGAGGTTTTAATTCAGGTTTGTACACACTCCTCGTACAGAGAGTTATCTTTGAGAACGGACATATATTATTAAGAGAATTTGCAAATTTGCTGTAAATTTTCTATACAGAGGTATTATACAATTGCAAGTTAAGCGCAGTAATGTGAATCACTATGAATTATTTGTAATTTTCTCGAAAAGAATTTTGAATTTTCACTCCCATCACTCGGAGTTTCGGAATGATAAAAAAAAAGCACTCCGCGGACGGAGTGAACATGCAGTTTAAAATATTATTATTAGTACTGAATTAATAATAAAAATAATAATAATAATATATAACAATATAATTTTATTATTTGTATTATAATTTAATATTTTGTGAACGATTCCTATCTGAAATCCACCCGCGGAGTTAATTTGATAAATAATGTAACCCTTTAGATACGGTAAGCCACTATACAGGGTGTTTCACCTAACTTGACCACCTCAAATATCACGGCAGTCTTTGATGATATGAACAAGTGTATTGAGAGGAAAAATTGTTCGATACAAAGGGGCAAATACTGTTACTAGAAAAAAAGTATTTTCTAATTAATTTTGTTCATGATATCAAGGTCATCGATATTATTTTAAATGGGTCGACATATTTTCATTACCACAGTTTTGTAGCTTATAAGAGGACAAATTCAGCAACTGTTAATATGATGACCCTCATTTGACCTTGAACGAGAAGAATCACGGAATGCGTGCCATGAATTCCAATGCTTGTTCGAAGACGATAAATGAATGATTTGTGTGTTTTAGAGCAGAACATTTATTTTAAAAGGTGTTCAAAATGAGCGCCATTAACTTCTGCGCGCATCGAATAGTGTAAACCACGCGTATTTCTAAGTTTAGTTCTCTTAATCATTCATTTATCGTCTTCGAACAAGTATCGGAATTCATGGCACGCATTTCGTGATTCTTCTCGTTCAAAGTCAAATGAAGGTCATCATATTAACAGTTGCTGAATGTGTCCTCTTATAAGCTACAAGACTGTGGTAATGAAAATATGTCGACCCATTTAAAATAATATCGATGACCTTGATATCTTGAAAAAAAAAAAACTAATTAGAAAATAATTATTGTCTAATAACAGTATTTGCCCCTTTGTATCGAACAATTTTTCCTCTTAATCCTTTTTCATATCATCAAAGACTGCCGTGATATTTGAGGTGGTCAAGTTAGGTGAAACATCCTGTATAGTGGCTTCCGTATCTCAGGGGTCCCACTTGCTGACGAAAGCGCCGTACCTAAAAGGTTAAATCACTTCGCATTAACTCCCGATTTTGTATAGTGTAGGTACCGTCATTTTCGCGCGTGCTCGAATTTGAGGCTCTATCAGGATGTGCGAATCGGGCGCTGACACCGGCGGTACTTTACAAATCCGTTAACGCGAAACGCGCTATCGAATGTCATCGTCTATTTATGGTCAGTTTCCATATCCTGCACGCTCCCTACGCGTGCCTATACGAACGAACGCGGAGAATACGCGAAGCTGCCGTGTTCGTCGGTGTGCGAACGCGCTGCAAAGCCTGACTGACAGGCGTAGGTTCGTACCGTGCCAGCGTTTGCCGTGCATCCGCCACATGCATCCCCGTAGCTGGCCTCGCTAATCCTAACGATCGAATCATCTGATAGACCGTACAATCGTATCGAGAGCCGCTATACGATATCAGCCAAATGCTATGCGTGCGAATTTTCGGGCCAAAGTCGGTATAGAGAGCGATAGACACTATTACATCCCCGTGGAAAATAATTTGAAATCCGTAGAAATCAATTTCGCTTAAAGCCATTCGAAATAGATTGAAATTACGCGAGAGCAAAAATGGATCGAAACTGATTTACGAAATCAGATATCTAACCACTCTGATAAACAATTAGTCGGAGTAGTTAAATTTTTCACTCGATCAAATAATTATTCGGCCAGTGAAACGTTTAGTTCCTCCATGTGACTTCGTATATTCGGTATACACCTGTAATTTGTCAAAGCAATTTTTGTTCTCGATATGAATTTCGTTACGATCGATGAGTCGTACGGTGCTTACTTTCTGCAAATAAAAATGTATTGAAACAAATTGAACTCAGCGGAGACCGGATTCAAAAGAATCCAATCGGATTAAAAGGAATTGGAAAGAATTAAATTAATTTCTCTTTTCGTTTTATTCGATCCCCGCCCTACGACCAATTCGTTTCGAGGCATTCTATTTTACAGCTGGACTTTACAAAGGTACCTATAGATTGCAATTATTCCATTCTGCCTGCCGACGCTATTTTGTATACGTTCGCATTGAAACCATTATAGTTCCGCGTTAATCAATTACAGGAACTCGTCAAAATGGCCCGATTTAGCCGCGAACATACACTGAGAAAAATGAATGGCTCCTAAAATAAACTGAAATATTGCTGCGTGCATTTCCCTTATTATAACAATAATCATTTACATTTGAGGAATAGGCATTGCAGTAACGGTAATATTGTTTTGCTACTGATATATTCGTTTCTGCGATAACATGAGAAATCCCTCGGAGAGATAAATTTCAGTTACTGGAGATATTTTTCGAACTGGTACAATTTAACCCAGTAAAGCTGTGGGAGGTATGCGTACGGGTGCAGAAATCACGTCTTTATTTACATCTATGCACAAATCAGTCATAAATAGCATTGTTATAGCAATATGCCTATCCATCAAATAGAAAAACAAATTTAATCCTTATACGATACTGTAGGTATACTTCCATAACGAATCATTAACTGCATGATGCAGGTATGATGTAATTAACTCTAGTCGTTTTCAACTCCCTCTAACTTTTAAACTGTTAATTTTCTCAACAAAAAAATGTAGAGCAACTTTTTGAAATACAACATGCATCCGCTGATTAAAAGAAAAAGAATCTTTTAACCTTGAAAAACGCATTAGAACGTGATGCGGTATGTTAAAATTAATATTTTCATAAATGATTACGCATAATTTGTATTTGTTAATAGTTAGGAAAACTCACATAGGTTTTTAAAGATAAAAGCATGTACTTTCACGTGGTATGAATGGATTTTGCGAATCTTTCAAAAAGTATACTTATTCTGGCATTTGAAGCGGGCAGTTTTTCTACGTGAAGGATAAGGATAAATGATGATCGATTTCTTAAGGGAATTATCGTTTTACTCAGTGAATTATCATTTTTATTATGAAAAAAAAATTGAATTAAATTATTATATTTAAAAGAAGACCATATTAAACAAAATGAATAAGGCATTTGGCGATTGTACACTTTGAAACTATACCCCTCATTTCTACATAATATGTAATACGAAACTACTCACTTGATATATTGAACATGGCATAGCCGTTAGAAGTTACCCGTCGTTCAGTTCCCACAGCTATAACATATGGTTTCTGCAAGTGGAATACGTCAGGCGCGAACAGTCCTCCCTCGTAGTTAGACGACACTATCATTACGTCGAAAGACTCGACTATAGCTCTAAGAGCCAGAAATTCAGTAGGCTAGAGCCATTCATTTTTCTCAGTGTAGATATACCGTCTATGCCGGAAGGTGATTAGGTGGTTAAGCGGCTAAACGAACGATAAGTGCTACGCGGATGTGTCTGGAAAGACGTCAGCGTTTTTCACGCACGATATGACGCATCAGTGCGGTTACCGCTGGCTGGATAAAGGGGTATTCACACATATTAGTTCAGAGTCCGTTCCGTGCTCGTTCATGCACTGATGCAAAAATGTTTAATACATTTAAATGCAACCATTCACACATTTCAGTCTCCGCCTGGTCAGTATCAGTGTCCGCACCGTCTTCGTGCTCCGTGAAAATGTTCTTGCATAACAAACGGCACTGAATGGACCCGCGTTAACTGTGCAACACGCAGCGCCGGCACTACGGTCTGTCGAAGATATTGTACAAATATATCGATGGTGTAGCGCACAAATGTGTTAAGTGTTGGGTTGGCAAGAATTTAATGAGACACTTTTAATATGTATATTATACATGCTAAAAGTGTCTCGTTAAATTCTTACCAACCCAACACTTAACACATTTGTGCGCTACACCATCGACATGTAATTCAAAGTCACTGCAGTTCTCATCGTCAGATTGCCTCTGACGAGATTAAACCACTTTCACGGATACGACACTGATGCTGCACTGAAAAGTGTGAATAGTACGCACTGAACACTATAGGAGGGGTCCGGAAACAAAACGAACACTGGACTGATATGTGTGAGTCAACCTTAAAGGCACCCTTCGGCTTCGAAATGGTAGGTACTTCACTTCCGTTAAAAATGGTCGTAAATCCTCTCGTGGCTTTCGCGTAGGTATTAACAGTGCTTGGACGTGAAAAAGTAGGGTTATAAGTGGATCCTCCCAGTCGCTGGATTCGCCACCCCTCTTCGCAAAGTGCGGGAGCGATCGTAAAACAATGCCGGAATTAATTGCAACGCGTCGCCGTCAAGTATGGATATTGCGAGGGGGAGCGCGCGAGTAACATCCGCGAGCCTTATATCGACACTGCCATTCACTTCCTCATGCGAAGCGTCTAGACGCAAAATGCGACACGTCCTCGTAACAGCGATTTGGGGTGGGGAAGAAAGTATGAATCATTTTCTACTTTTAAGGATCCTCTCCTGGTTGGTGAAGCCGCCATGTTTTATATACACTCTTATATACCGAGTCTATCTGGATAATGAACATCAGGTAGTGCTACTGAGTATTTAGATCACTTCCTGTTTCCAAATAAAAATGATCTAACGAACTATAATGTTTCCGATAAAAGAGACAATCAAATTATTACACATGGTCTTCGATTTTCATGGTAAACTATGTTGGTCCAGTAATTATTGATTTGCCCATTCCGGGGAGTGCTATAGGGACTTTTCGTGAAGTTATGTTTCAATTAAAGAAACATATATTAACAAAACTAAGACCACGTATAACAATTTCAAGGTCTCCTTTATCGGAAAAACCATGGTTCATCGGCAAAACATTCTTCATCTGGAAATGAGAAGGGATCTAAAATCTTGAAAAAAACATGGCGGCTTCCCCAGTGAATCCCACTAGGACAAAATCCTTAAAATACATAGGTGCAAACGTGCCTTCTCGTTATATGTATATACTGAGGGAAGAGTTTGTTCGTAGTTAATAAATTTATACTTGTGATTATGGCGAAAGAAAGATTTCATCGGTCCAAGTAAAGCTATGTTATTTATTAGAATATCTCCTTCATTCAAACAGGAATAGAACAATAGCTAACGAATAATTGCTTAGCCCAAAGAAATATTTCGTTTGCTGTAATTAAGTATACTATCTAAACTATAAATAAACTGTTTTCTCGGTCTACAGTTTCGAGTAGACGGCAATAAGAAGTGACGACATATACACACGCATCTACATACATAGATACATCCATGTAAGTTGACACGAAAGAATTCGTTTCCAACGATCGGGACGAAAGTCTACACACACGGGTTCAACGAAAGATTATAAGGGCATTACGATCGCGGGGAAATTTATGGGATCCGGGTAGATATCGTGTCTCGGTACGCGGGCGGAAGTGTACCGTCTTCTCCGCGGCAAAAAATTCTCCCCAGTCACGTGTACTATACACGTCGTATACACATACAGTTTCACTTCTTACGTCATCTCCCGTTTTGAGATGTTCTCAAAGAACATCGCGTTCTCGCCCGCGAGTTTCTTCAAAGCTTAAAGAGGTCATTTCCATGGCAAAAGAATGTATCCTCGATCTACATCCTCTTCGCATGCCGCTAAACGAATTCTCCCTTGCACCGTTTCACGAGCGGCTGTTGCCGCGTGTAGAACCGCATCGGCGATAGCTGCGCGTATACCTATAGGTATATCTATAGCTTCACAGCGGTCATCCTGCGTTTACACGGGAGGCCACGTGACGGCGAAGTCGAGTTTTCGATGGAATTTGATCGATTAGCCGGCCAGAGTGCGGGACAATGAATATTCGCTGCACCCTCAACCATTATAGGCCGTATATTCGGTGTTTTCGTCGTAACGCGCGTAAGAGAGCATACAAAGTTGCTTGTGTACGTACCAGGCGATGACGGGTACGCGAAGAATGGTCTAACTTGCTATCCTGTCTCCTGATGTCGCAGCGCCGCGTACTCCGTATACTCTGTAAGCAGACAGAGAGACGTCTTACGTGATATACGAGCGCGGAACGAGGGTACGATACTCGAAGTCTCGCGTCTGAAAAACCCGAGGTACGGATATACGCGGGTAACATTCAATTCGAGAGATCTTCCGAAGACACTATCGCGTCTCCCCGACGTTTTTACATCCGGAATGATCCCGACGGAGGGGGAGCGCGCTAAGGAACCAACGAATACGGGGAACGAAGGGCCGTTTTCTCGTCAAACTTTTTTCCCCCCGGGCGAAAAAACGACACTCCCCGAGTGAATACCGATATCCGCGAGGCTTTTCGTTCCGTCACCCATGCGTACCGCGTTCTCCGAGTTGACGAGCAGCGATTCGCACGACTGCGGCAGCCGCCGGTCGACGCGAACCCGGTGACTGGATAAAATGCACGTGTAATTCGGTTCCATCCTACCGCGATAACGCTGTTTCGACGCACTTCCTTCGCGTATCAATCACTGTCATCTGGGATCACGCGGAGCGGGGAGTTATCCGCGCAAAGAACACGGAAGCCCGATATAGTTACGACCGAACCATTAGCCGAGCGAAGAACTACTCTCTTCATCCCGCGGCTCGGACGGCCAGAGGTCGCATTGTCGACGTCGAAGCGTTCTTTTGTCGTGATAAAATTGCCGAAGAAACGATCGCTCGTAATTACTCTTCGGGGTCTTTTGCCGCGGTATGGAATGAATGCCGTCGCGAAGATGTATCGTTATGGAAAAAAAAAAAGAAACGCTTTATTACTCGTGCCTCGCACCCTTTCCCCCTCGAGTGTCGCTCGTACTTCCCCGTAACTACTCACTCGGAAGGTTACGCACATACGTAAAACAGGTACGCGATTAGCTCAACTACGAAGGCATTAAAATAACAGAACCGTGTATCCGAATATCACTCAACACAGACAGTTCGCGCTTCCAATGATATTATCATTTCGACATCCACCAACCATCTCGTCATATCAGCACTCGGAAACTTTAACTGCTCGAGGCACCGCGAAGTTTCGAAGCCCCTCATCGTTTACGGGGGAGAAAGATAATAATTAACTCGAGCATAGAGAGAGCGTCTATATTTGTCCATCCGGATGCATCTGGCGTCGGTGTATCCACATCTCTGCGCAAACTGGAACTTTCTACGGCCGTGTACTGCGAGATCATCCACAGTTGCGGGAATTCGCTGCTTGGTAGTACCTGCACTGAAAAAAATCTTTAGTTTTAACAGCAATACATTTCTGGCTGAGACTTTCTAGCCATTCCCCCCTAAAAATATTTTTATTACAGTAATTCTATTAGTTGTATTTGAGATACAGCATTGCTATGTTAGCAGTCCAAGTATTGCTAACAGATATGTTTGATGCAGCAATATGGCATCTGATTACTTAATATACTAGAAAGGTTATCCTAAGCAGATGACGTATTCTTACCCCAACTGTATGATTATACGTAATATAGGTATATAGGTATAGTTAGCTGGACTATAAAACGTATGTTTACACCAACTGTAAACTTATGTGTAGTGTGACTGAACGGTATGGCTGGGTGGACTATACTGGATGCCTCGCGCAGTTCCACACAGTTGCAGGGACCCCTTCGGCCGGGCTTGGTCGGTATTCGAGCAATTTTTTACGGTAGAAGTGGCTCCAATACCGACCAAGCCCGGCCGAAAAGGTCCCTGCAACTGTGCGGTTCTGTGCCCGAGGCATACGAAATACCGGTAGAAGTCGAGTCGGTACCCCGATAGCAAATTAAATATTTATTTAAATATTTTTGCCGAGATATCTCAGTGTTGCATTATATAAAGGCCTGTTTTAGCTAAGACCACTTGAAGAGTCGGTGGCGCAATTGGTAGAATGCGAGCATTCCCAGTCTCGAAGCATCTCATCTAAGGAACGCAGGTTCAAATCCCGGTGTGGGCCCCGCGACATTGCACTTTCTCGTCGCGGGATCACCCGAGCTCCACACACCTCCGAATTTCTAGCCAAACCTGGGGATGGTGCGTAAATGCATTTCCCCTTCTATAAAAAAAAAAAAAAAAAAAAAAAAAATCGAATCCCGGAAGGGTTGGAAAAAAAACCGACACCCCAGTAGGCGGGTTGGCAGGCGGCAGGATAGGCGTGCGCGCCCTCTTTTTGCAAAATCCTACTTTCAATTTAGCAATACGGTATAGCTGACATAGCTATACTGCTTGTCTAAACGAACCAAAATTCCCGCGCAATTTAGCAATACGGTATAGCTGACACAGCTATACTGCTTGTCTAGATGAACCAGAATTTCCGTGCAATTTAGCGATACGGTACAGCTTACGTAGGCATACTGCACGTCTAAATCAGTCAGAATAAATAACTGGCTCAACAGTACAGCGCAGCTTGACACAAACATCACGATATTGTTACTTTAAACATATTAGCTTAGCCATACTCGGCTGGCTGTCTTAAGAAAACTTCTGGCTGTGGCCACGGTGGCTAGAAATTCTGGTTGGTTCAGCCAGAATTATTGCTCAATTCCCTGAAAATTTTTTTCAGTGTGTAAAGGAACGAAATTCCAACGAATCTTGGAAGCGATAACCGGCAGTCCCATATAAGGCGCGGCTATAATATTTATCTCTACGACATGGAAATACTGATAATAAGCAGCGACGGATGGTTCTTTATTGAACGAGGCTATCTTATCACCTGTACGCACGCGTGTGCGTTGCCCACCAAAGGGTGCGATACGCGTGCGTCGATGCGCGCGTCGTCACGTTTCGTAGTACGAACGTTCGATTTCGACGTCGCCTGTCGGAAATTTAATTTGACGTCACCTTTTTACGATAGCAAGAGGCACCCACATATATCTACATTATGTATCGAGATATAATCTGTGGAGGGTCCGTTTATTGTCGAGGTCCCGAGTATATCACGGGTCAGGCCGTATACATAGAGACGTGCGAGGAGTTCAAACAAACGCCTACACGTAGGTATACGTGGAGGCGCGATAATGGATTTTTTTTTCAAAGCTCGATATCTCGATTTGTGGTATATCACAGCTAGTGGGAACGATACATACTCGTAATATATATATACGGACGACACGGACGCCGCGTTATACATGTTCAGCGCAGCGGCAAAATTTGTCGAATCTCCGTCTACATCCCGAGTGAAGCTCCTCTCGCAGCCTCTACCGCGCACACCCGCCCAGGCACGGGGGTTTAATATAACCTTCCCCGCGAAGTTACATCGAGATTAGACAAGTAGTTCCCGCAAAGTTTCTTCGTCGAGTGAAAAAGACTCCGCGTCTCGGTATATCTCCTTAAGTGTGTAACGTCTGCACGCCCGTGTGTACGTACGCGAAATTCATTTGCGCTTAATTAAAATTACCTTCGCGTTTCTAATTCTTCTCCTTCCTTCCACTCCCTCTCGTTGTATACATGTGTAGATATATGTGTGTATGTACGTGCGAACTCTACCGAAGGGATTGTCAACACTCGATGATTGGACGTGTTCGATCTCCCACCCCGGCTCGATAATGGGATCACGTATCGTCGCCTCGCAGATAGCTCGACAGGACCAACGGCTAATCTCGAACGAGATGTGTCGCGTAGTTTGACCGCGTGCAAAAAAAACGTATCGTCGGTAGAATTCTTAGACTGAGAAACAAGGTTTGTGGTAAATTCAAACCACAGGTCAGGGTTTAATTATCTTCGTGATTCGGTCGTTTTCCGTTTGATTTTTTTTCCGGTGGAAGTAGGTACAGTTTTCAGATTGGCATCTTTTACATCGATGGCGTTCAATCTTTAGCGATTTATCCGGAAATTCAATGCTTATTATTAAAGTGAAGAAATCGAGCGTTGATCTAGATTAGTCGTTGAGCACCTCGATTTGGCTTCTTCGTGAAACGCGATGTATTTATTGCCAGGATATCTAGCAATTAGGGACAATAAATTTCCTTGATATTTCTAGGATTTCTAGGCAAGATCTTTGTACTTTTCCATGATCGTACTCATCTGTCAGGAGTTTATGCAAAATATGCTGCTCACGTAAAAATAAATATTTGTTCCAATATACTCTAAGGAGCAATTCTAATCGTTTTTTACCATTGATCTCATTCGCGAACATTAACGCAAAGCTTATCGATTGCACTTTTAACGCATCCATCATCCAGAGTTCATCCCACATTATGGGGTGAAAAGAAACAGCAAGTTTTTATTCTTTGTTCTGTCAAAATGGTCGATTTTTGCAAAAACGATATATGCATCGTCATCTATTAATGTCGACCGGACTTTTCCCTATTTTTAACTTAAAGAAAGCTTAACCATTTTCTTGCACCGGAGTCGCAAACTACTAAAAGTGTTTCTATTGACCCCGTTCTACGGTACCTATACTTGATTGTGACAAAAGAAATATTTTGTTTGGCTAAGTTGATATATTATATAATACTAATCATTAGAATGTCTCTTTCATTCAAACAAAAATACAGTAATAGCTAATGAATATTTAGTTGGCCTAAAGAAATATTTATTTCGCCATAATGAAGTAAGGTAAGAGTGTCCCAATTCCTATCCACTTATACATTTGATTCTATCGATAAAAGTATAACGTTGATGTGCCTTCACACAATTAACAGAAATATTTATTTAAATAATAAAGGAAAGGAAAGGGTAATAAAGATACACGTGTGAACAGTCTACGATAAGTTAATAAAGAGATATTTAAGGATTTGGTTAGGAATTGGGACATGGTTAAGAATTGAGATATTCACCTTATACATATATTAATTATAAATAAACTGTTCTCTCAGTATTGACACCCTAATTACAATCGCACGGCCTATCTAAAAGTCTCATCTCACGTGGAAGTGCGACAGCGAATAGGTTTATATTATATAATCATAGCAGAGGCCGCGCTCCCCCTTCGAGTTACCTCACATCCATGTCCGACGAACCGCGTTCAGCCCCCGCAAACTCATCGGAAGGAGCACGCGTCTCCGAGGGACTGGAAATGTGCGCGATATATATCGGCACGCGGAACGAAAAGCATCGTCACACCGTCGCCGACGACGATGTACACATTACGGAAGTGGCGCGCGGGGATAGTGAATTCGGCTAGATGGGAAGAAACGCACGAGTTATGGCGGGGAACTATCTCGAAGATGGTATACACCAATAGCCGGCGAGACTCGCACCGCGAGGCCCATAAAAATCGCTCTCCGAACTTTACGATCGCCGGGTTCGGCGCGCGTGTATAGCCCGCGTACCCACGCGTTTGAGGTCGCCCCACACGCGTGTCGTAGACGAGGCTCCGACGCGTAGATAGGGTGTACACGGGCGTCGAGAGATCCGCGCGAAATGAAATCCGCGCGATGCCGGAAAAAATGGAAAGGAAGGTCGCGACCGATCGTAATACGAAGCGGGTGCGATACGCCCTCCCGGAGTTTGCCGCCCCTTCGGGGAAAGTTGATACTCGCGGAAGGGCGTATCGCGGAGAGAGGTGCGCGTGTAAATAAAAATAACTACAGATTCGCTTTCATTTCGGTGAGTGAAAGAGGGAAACGGGGACCGGAATAAGCATCCGGAGACAAGCGAGAGGAGGAGCTCCCTCCCGCGGATACCGGAAGGCGAGGAGTCCGCCGAGAGGGATCAGTTTCTCCGCGGTTTCCTCGCTTTGGGGGAAAGGTCGCGACCGCGATCGAAATATACGAAGTGCAGGAAATCGCCGTACCGCGCCCCCCTCGGAGCTAGCCAATCATTCGACGAAGCCGATATTATTCCGCAGTGAGCGATGCGGGGAGAAATAAGTATCTCTCGGCAAATAGAAATAACTGCGGATCATCTTTCATCATTTGAAGAGCGAAAGAAGCGAAACGGTAGGCGCGAAATTTCGAAGGAATCGTAATGAAAACATCCTAAAAAACAGTGGGGAAAAAATCCGAGACAAAGAAGGATTTCACTGAAGAGGATCGGCTCCTCCGTTTTCCCCTTCGAACGGGAGAGCGAGACCGATGGAAATACGAAGCGAGTGCGATATTCTCTTTCAAAGCTCACCCCTCCCCTCCTACAGCGACCGACAAAGTTGATATTCCGAGAGAAGGGGAGACGCACCCCGCATGCGCGTATAAAGGTGTAAATATAAATAAATAACTGTAGACTCGCTTTTATTCAGGGGTGGGAGGGTGCGAGATGTGAGGTGCACGCGGATGCCGAGCGAGTCGGAGTAAAAGTCGAGAAACGAGACGACGAGTCTCCCCGTTTCTGCAGCGGAAGCCGAGAAAGCAGCGGCGGTGGAGGGATTTCGCGGGGAGGAATCAGTTGCCTCGTTTTTCTCTTCCCTCACTGCGAAGGCTTCTATATTTCATGCGCTCAAGGGCAGAGGGCGAATGCAAAACAACGCGAGAGACATTCACGTTTTCAGGGATCGGCCGGAAGACGCGTTCCGAGAAGGAACCCTGAAACGCTACCCCGGTTTCCCCTCTTCGAGAGGGCAACTCGAAGAGAGGTAAGTCGAGGAGAGCGACGCACCAAGTGTGATAAAGCAAGTAAAAGAGGTTGAACGACGAGAGGGGTATGAGGTGGGAGATAGAGAGAATGAGAAAAAAAGCTTTAAACATTATACCTACGAGAAAACCGTTGTAGCAAATCAACGACTGATGGTATACTTTGTCCGCGGGAGCTCCGTCGATGAAAAAAAGAAAGACCAACGCGGATTGCGGTAAGTCCAACCGCAAACTCGGGAGAAAGAGGCGGCGTTGCGTTTATGTAACGACACGCCGACTGTTTTCGTTCGTGCGGCGAAAAATCGGCTTAAGTCTTGCGATCGGCGCATTACGCGGCTCTGCAACATTTGTACAAGCGGAGCGCGCCCGGGTCACTCGCCGAACGAATGCTGCGCGAGACACGCCGGCGATGGCTAATTGAGCATTCGTGTTCGTTTAAAATATGGGTGCTTTGAGAGTATATTGATTAAAATGACTGCCGGCGTAATTAAACGCGATAGATTTAACAAATTTAATTATAATTCATCATCGATGAGCACCGTCGGCAGAGCCGAGTCGCACCGTGTCAGTGCGGGATGTGTCGGAATTGCAATGCCACGCCCCGCAATGAGAGCGTGTATTCTTTATCGGAAATTGAAAAATTACAGTTCTAACGATCGTATATTGCTCGTTGAGTTGGATCGTTGAGGAATTACCGTCACGGACCTAGTTTTCGATCAGCTGAGATTTTCACGGCTTTATTTTTTACAATATAAGTATAATAAATTAATAAATCGAAAGCTTTTCGTTTTGTAATTAATAGATTGATCACATCTGAGTTGAACTTGGCTCAAACAAATATACGAAAGCCTCTCAAATTAAGTAATTAATTACATGTTTATGAAAACACACGACAGGGAACGGTTTTCTATCACCCGATCACGCATGGGAGTAGTTTTCGATGATGCGTGAACCCAGTTTAGTTTTCGAGCAGGGATTCTAATACGTACAAAATGAAACAGAATTATTTAAATAGATTTTATCATTTATTTGTTAAAGTTACTTATTGACATTAATATTCGAATAATAATGCATTATATAATCTATACAAGTAACAAACAATAATTATGTAAAAAATTTAAAAATTAAACTTATAACGGTTGCCATTTTTTTAAACTTCTGAAGTTTTTAGAACCTTTCTATTTCAAAATTTATTTTGATTGAAATAAATATTTCTAAAATTTTCTGAATATGGACAACAGTTTTCGGAATTATTGTTTAATTCAATCTTCTCTTCCTTGTATGAAATATGTGTACTATAAATTTAATATAAGGGTTCAAATAGAAATAGTGATCGAAAACTGGGTCCGTGAGACGGTAACTCTGCAGTATCGGGCGTTAAAGCGTTTTCCTCGTTGCCTTCTATATTGATATCGCGAGTATTATAAAACAATCAATCGTAGAATTTACGAAGTTTGTGTTAGATTTCGTGACAAGGCCAATTTATTATTACGATTAAAATTTTAGTAAAAATTACAGCAGCGCTTGCATCTTTTATAAGTTTTACTATAATTTTTACTAAAATTGTAGTTATCGTAACGATAAATTGACCTTGTCTCAAAATTTACCACAAACTTTGTAAATCCTACGATTTATTTTTTTCCGTGCAAAAACAGAGAAACCAGTCGAGTCGAACCGTTTCAAAATGCGCCTCGCATCCGCGCTGAGAGAGCCGAGGGCGGGGATCTCTCCAAATGACCCATTAATCGGGACGACGAATCTTGAAGAACCGCAGACACTGCGTCGGCCGAGAACGCCGTTGCGGTTATATCCCGGACTGAATTTCGCGTTGCGAGAAACCTTCTTTACGCCACGAGCAAATTGCGGTTGGAAGTAGGGTTGCGCAACAAGGTTGCACGCCGGGTCGACCCGCCGACGCTTCTATACACGCCTGCGAGTCCGACGATCCTTGCGACGGCGCCGAACGAACGCAGCGAGGATGACGAGCGCGATATTCGTCGACGGCGATGACGACACGGTTAGCAATTCCGACGCGAACGGGAATAACCGATAAGCATCGCGAGGTCGGCGCGTACCGCAATGAGGACAACATAAAGAGAGCCGCCTGAGAGGTCCGGGGGGAGAAAAATAAGCGGAAAGGACGACCGCTGCGCGTTGCGCGAGTAAGTTGGAGGGCGGAAATTACTGGAAGAGATATAAAAATATGACAAGCGTCCCTCATGCATATGCATCAAGTTCCTTTACTGCCCGCGCCCCTGCTTTACAAGGCGGTGTAACAACTCGCGGCGATGTGGGTGGGTGGGCTAGGTACTTGATGCAATCCCGGCTTTCTCGCGGCGAGTGTAACTCCCTTTCGTGCCGCCGGTATACGACGGTTAAGCCGTAAACCAGCGAAACATCTAGGGGTATACGTATCATATACTCCTCTAGATTAGGAGGTATAAATAATTCATACACTTCGAAGAATTGAATCTATCTACGCGTGATTTTTTGACGGTCGCGAATGTTACGGGGGGTGGCGAAGGGTACAGAGCCATGTACGGGAGTAAAATCGAATACGGCGACTACTGCATAAATTGACTGGCGATGGTGGCGTCATAGCATGTATGGGACCGCCGTTCAATTGTTTCTAAACGTAAATCGAGGTGTCGTTGCGTAAGAGCAGTCCGATAGGTAACACTACACTGAGAAAAATTAATGGCTCCCATAATCCTATCTAATAAAATGCAGCACGATATAATCGAAAGTCGTGGTCACCTATCACCATTGGTTAGTTGATAATCGATATCGATAATCGAAAGTCGTGGTCACCTATCCCCATTGGTTAGTTGATAATCGATATCGATATAGTATTCGATAGTTAAAGCGGGGAAATTCAATTTGATAAAATTAGTATTGAAGTAAATGTAAATGTCGTTATGAAATATAATACATTTTAGGCGCGCGCTTGCGCGTGCAAATGGTCTGGTACAACAAACTAAAGTATCACTACGTGCATGTCCCTTATTATAGCAATGATCATTGTCGTATGAGGAATACGAATCGCTGTAAAAGCAATACCGCTTAGTTACCGATGTATTTGTTATTATAACAATGCGAAAAAACTCTTGGAGAGATACGTTTCAGTTAACGGAGCAATTTTCTTAAACTGGTACAGTAACTAACCCGGTATAGCTGTGGAAGCTATACGTACAAATGCAGGAACCACATGCGTACATTTACATCTACGCTCGAATCAGTCATAAATAGCATTGATATGGCAATGTACCTATCCATCAAACAGAAAAACGAATTTAAACAAAAGGGGGTGGCATTTGGCGATTGCACCTTCATTTTTCTACATATACGATGCGAAACCACTCACTTGACGTATTGAATATTGCACGACTGCTAGAAGTTATCCGTCGTTTAGCTCCCGCATACACAGCTATAGGGTAAAGCCAGTTGTTGGCCCTCTCACAGTGATTGATCACCTCTCATGACAAATGCATTCGATAGAAAGAGAAAGCGATAGGTCGATTACTGTATAATTTTGTCTGCTTAAACTGTCAATAATTGTATGCTTTACCTTACTACATCGTTCTTGAAACGTTTGGCGCCCGTAGCTAGGCAAATTGTTGTCGTGCCAAAAGACCAGAGAGAGAATATGGGTCTAAAAGCCAAAAATTCAATAGGCAGAGCCATTCATTTTTCTCAGTGTACATACAATATGGGAAGATCTACTTTTAAATATATTAGATGTCTTAGGATATAGGAGTAAGATAGATTACGTAAATATAGGGATGGCTAGTCCTGTTAGTCGTGTCTTTCAAATAAATTAGGTCAGTCTTCAATTTAGGTATATTCTGGGAAGTATGGTACCTGGACTAAAATACATCGTGGAATTTATTCGGCGATGTAAAACAGCTAAGAATAGTTTACTCTCAAATTGTCTACACTGAGAAAAATGAATCATCTTGGGTATTATAATTGTACTACTTCTAAGGATATTGTAGAGCAATTATCGTGATTAGTATACTATGTAATACTGGTAGCATACTCGTCTTCTGATCGAAATAAGAAGAAAAGATGTGTGTATCGGTAAAATCTTGCACTTTTTAACATTTAGAAATAAGAGATCAAAACGTCACGGCGGCCTTGATACAGCTATTTGTTCTGCCAAAGTTGTAAAAATTATGCTCGTTAGTACAAGAATGTATCGCGTGGCTCTAAGAATAATTGTACCTACCGCTACATTTAAAAATGAGGATTTCTGAAATAAGAATTTGTTTCCTACCAGAAGGATATAGATCATTGCGTTTTAGCAATCTAAAATTTAAAAATAATTTTCTTATTTAAAAATAATTTTCTTAATATCCATTTTTCTCAGTGTGCTTTCTCACGAAAAGTTATGATTTTTCAAAATGCACACCCCTACTTATAAATGTTCACATGTGGATTCATTTACAAAATGCACGTTCAACTGCTCGCATTTTGCCAGCAGTTATATACGTACACACTCTCTCTCTCTCTCTCTCTCTCTCTCTGAGAAAAATAATCGCTAGTGTCAAAAAAAATGTCTTGAATCAAGAAGAATATGACCTTACAAATTTTTAAGAATACAGATTCTTGTTTGAAGAATATGTATTCTGCATTCAAAAATAGGTCCAGTAGGTTCCAACCTTTGACAGGAGCAAGAAGTTCTTTCCGTGCGAAAAAAATAATTACTCGAGCCTATGAAATGTTTTCTTACGCGAAGAAAACTATGGCTTGGAATTATATCATCTTTTTAATTGAAGAAAACATTTTTTTAGCATCGGCAATTGTTTCTCTCAGTGTATCGCAGAGCATTTCGGGCGACGACCTTATATCCGTCAACGATTTTCGATTTCCCACTTTCGTCGCGCCATAAACCCTCCGGTCGTCTACCGAAGTGCAGTCGAACCTGGCCGCTGGCCGAATCACGAAGTAGGTTGCGCTCGAGGCCTGTATAGGATACCGAGTAGTTTCGATCTCTGGGGAAATTCTTCAGATTGGTATTCCATAAGCAACGTCCCAAGGTAGAAATGTCTAATAGGGAAACTCGACTGGTTTCTTCTAGTTTTCTTCAAGACCGCTAAAACTTATCCAATACCCACTCGCCATTCTCAACACCTACCGGAGTGAACTGCATCGCCGTCGAAACGGAATTGTGTGTAACGCCTATGTGTACCGTATACCTGTCGCACGTCTCGAGCGTGACATTAACTTCGGGCACGCCACGCTACCCTTGCTCTCGGAAATCGAATCCAGGATGAGAAACAACCCTTCCGCACACGATTCGACGAATCGAACGCGCGACGGCCGGCGGATCGATTATAGTCGCGCTATCGCGAATTTCTTTCCCCCCGTTCTCCACTCTCGTTCACGGAACAATCTGCCGTCGAACTCGCGTTCGCGTTGTGAATTTGTCGTCTACAGTCGAGATTTAATTTCCCCCTCTCTATTTCTCTCTCTCTCTCTCTCTCTCTCTCTCTCTCTCTTTCTTTTTCAAACACGCTCCGAATGAATAAGATTCCATTCTTCGTATCTCCCGGTTGTCGAATTCGACGGTTCGCCCGTGCGAGAAATTTCTCCGATGCAGCGCCACAATCTATTTGTCAAAAAAAAGCGATTTTTTGTTTTTAATGTCAATATGTACAGTCAGCAATGAAGAATATGATGGCAAAACCCGATATGGCTCCAAATCACCTACAACTTGTAGGTTAACAAAATAATATTCCGATTACGCTCCCATTGAATTGGTCGGTGGTTTGAAGCGTCTCCTGAAAAATCAACTTTCTCGACATATCGAGTTTTAACTTAGTACCACAGATGTATAATAAATATATCAGTGATTCCGAACGGAAGTTCGTTCGAGTTCTGTTCATTTAAGCTGACTTCGAGTTCTTTCGGGAATAACGCGGAACGTATTTCATTTTTTATATAAAAGTCAAAAAGTATTATAAGAAACTTCCGACATTTCCAGATCTGTTGAAATACTAGTAAAATGATCCAGAAAAACTATCCATTTCGATCATCGCTTTAATTGCGATTCAATCAATTCGATTGTAATGAAATCGTTCCGGCGATCTGTACTGCTTTTTCATTCCAATTCGGAGCCACTCGTACCTATTCGTGCGAGTGATTATTGCTCGATCGAACTGAAGAATCATAAATTATCGACGGGGTGCGTTTATTTCATTATAAATGCCGGTGTAAATGCACGAGAACCTATGCGCTCGTCATCGCGAATGAAGGACAAATCAGTAATAGACGAAACAATCGCGCGAATGTAAGCACGTAGTTTCGGCAATTCCGCGATGCATATAGCAATTTTTTCTCTCCCACGACGAAACCCATCGAATCGAATTGGAACAGCGCGCAGTATCGTCACTCGGTGATGCAACGAAAATCAATGTCGAAACGTCAACACGTCCGGCCGATAATACGATTCCACGGTAACTCTAGCGAAGTGTGAAACAAAAATTTCGACTTCTCTAGGATTTCCAGTCTAAAATAATAAATTTTCCCTAACAATTATGGGCATTGATCCAGTAGAGTGTTATGCGTTAGTCATTCCGTCAAATTAATAGATTAACGAATAGGTACTTATACCAATTGAAAAATAAGTATGAAAACAATTTATTAAAATTTTGCGAAATGACATTTTTACTATTTATAATAACTTTTCTTAACATGAGAAATAATTTTCAAATAAGTATACATTTAGTCTCATAGCACACTTCATATACTAACATTGCTTCCATCGGTAATAGATATTCTTACTATCGGTAAAAAGAGAGAATTGGTTTAGAGAAAACTCCCACTTAAAAAATTGTTGAAGGTTGAATATTTTTTAACAATTCCAGAAAATTCTCTAAATTTTCCTGACTTTCCCCTGATTTTGCCTTTGACCAGTTTTCCACAATTTTCTGATCGCTGAACACCATTGATTCACACCGAGAGAACATCTCTTGATGGTTAAAGATATTTCTTAAATATTAACATACCAATCAGAGGCTGGAAATTGCGTCGTTTGAAATCGACAAAACGGTTAACGTACATCAAGTAACAGTTACCGTATTATCAGAATTCATCGTGTGATTTAGGTATTAGTTGTTAATGGATATATATCTTAATTTTTATTCACACCTATTTGAAAATGTAACATTTTAAATCTTAATATGTAACAAATACATTATGAATATTTGTTTTTAATCAACTGACCTAAGTATGTATATACTCATTACCTATTATGCAATTGTTTTCTGATTGAGCACTGGCGAAAAGCGATGTAACGCTTAAAAGCATCGACGCACTTCGACGGCTGGAATTCCGCGCTGCAGAACTTTAAAAAGCTCTCAACGACGCGCGAGATTTGCACGCATTTGTTGCACTCGGCGAGAAGCGAGGCGTTCGCTCGTTCGACGGTCGATGGGACACGCGCGAGTAGGTGCTTTTCGGGGCCGGGCGAAAGTGCTTCCCCGGTGAAAAGGGCGTATATAGAGCATATTCCGAGGGTAGAAAAGGGCCGTCGCTCAATTTCGTAATACACGGATGTTTTCCCGCGCGATATTGTCCTCCCGCGTATTTTGAGGACCTCCCCACACATTAGGGACCCTCTGCGGATTTCAGGAGCCATCGCGTTCGGTCGGTATTATGGGTACCTGGCCACAAGGTGCAGGCTCTTATGAGAGATGAATATTTTATCGGCGTAACGCGAAACGCGTAGCCGCGGGCGTTCTTTCCGTACGTAGTTACGCGTGTCCTATATTCTCACGGTGTCCGGGTGATACGAGTTTTTGTATGCGGGAAGTTCGCGCGTGTACACTGATCGAGAGAAAAGGCAAAGGTAGAATTAACTTTTTTGTTAGGTAAAAATTGTTCTAGTTAAAAGAACTACTTTTATATCGTCCTATTACTGCCAAAAGTCACTAACTGAAATTTTTGGGGAAAATCTGAAAATTCGATCACCAATTCTGTACCTCAGAACCAGACTATGTTAAGTCCAAAAAGGTAGTTTTGAGATAATTGAGTTTAAAATATTAATTAAATATTAATATTATTATTTTACATATAAAACCAATTTTCGGCAAAAATGGACTTAACATACCTAGTCTGGCTTTGAGGTACAGAATTATATTTTGAAGGAGAGTGTCTATGGAAAAAAAATTGTAGTTAATGACTTTTTCCATAGACACTCTCCTTCAAAATACAGTTGGTGATTGAATTTTCAAATCTTTCCCAACAATGTCAGTGACTTTTGGCAGTAATAGAACGATATTATATCTTACTATGCATTTAGTAATCATAACTACCAACAAATAATTTGAACCAATTTTAAAAGCAAACTATTTTACTAATTTGAAACAGTTGAAGCAACTTTTATAGACAGAGTTAAAATCTACTACTAAAATAAGTTGTTTTTACCATTACAAACTTAGAGGTTATGTAGTCAGAATATTATTTATTATTGCTCCACCCCTCTAAGACCTATTTGTGAATTCTCAGTTTACTTTTGAATAAATACGATCCCGCAATAAAATCAATTTTATAATAGTAAAAAATATTAAATTTCGCAATTATAATTTCACTTTCCACTCGGTATATTATTAAAATTTTTAAACAGCATGCTAAAAAAAGAGAATTTGTTGAAACATACTAATAAAATTATTAGAAATGTAGCTTGAACTTCTGTTTCATAGGAAAGCCAACATTTTATATTACAGTAGCTCACCAAGAAAGATTTAAGTCCAGAGGGTCCCGCGATCGAGCCTCGACGCAACCAGAAAGTTTAATTAATTGAATAAGTGCAAAGATAACCGATAGCCATGACAATACGAAAAAAATATAATCAAAAAATGATTTATCATGCTTTTGATATACATTACGAAATAATAAACTTGAAATAGTCAATTTTACTATTGCCAAGCAGTAGACTCGAAATAATAAATTTTACTATTACTGAATAGTCAACTCGAAACAGTCAATTTTATTATTGCCAAATAGTATCCAAATATCGTAATTCTTACCAAGAAATCATGGTTAATTCGTTTACTATTAGCCTGAGTTAAATCTTTTAGCACAACCTATCGAAATAATAATAAAATAGTAAACTGTACTACTTTTTTCTCTTAGTGTACATGGGGAAAACGGATTAGTAATTTTTAGAGCATATTCCAGTAACAGGACTCCTCGAGGTGAAACATTGAATTTTTTAATACACGAAAAAAAATTGTGATTGATTTCGGGACAAGGCCAATTTCTCGTTATAATAACTACAATTTTAGCAAAAAATTACAGTAAAACTTGTAGAAGTTGCAAGCGTTTGTTTTGTTTTTATACTGCATTCCGCGGTACACCTTATCGCAAAGTTAGCATTTTTTTGCCTTCCCATCCGTATTTTTAATTCTCGAAAATCCATTCGCTTCGCGCGCCTTTTCTCGAACGATTTAGCAGCGCGAGGGTATAATATTAGCTCGTTTATTGTGCCCTAGCCGAGTACTATACGCAATTTCAAACTCTCCGCTCGATTGACACGGCGTTAGTATTTAATTCGTATATAGGGGTGAGATAACGATTAACGGCTATTTTAAGGAAACAGGCTGTAGTCCATTCGAGTTTATAGGAAATGTGAATAGGAAGCCAGGTAATTTATATAAAAATTAAGTCTTGTCTTGAGAGTAAAAGCAAAGTATTTATTCTTCGATGTCTTCACACTCTGAGAGCTGTCTCTGAAGTGACTATTTTCAAAATCTAAGGGCATTGCAAAACCCCCCTTCGAAAGGGACACCCCTCACCACTGGTTACACTATACCCCAGGTATACACCACATGTTCACCAGGCATGCTAAGCCCACCGGGTTTTTCCCGGTTGTAAAGTAATAAAATTGTACTCTCTCACCTTTCCTTCGTGGTAATAAAACATCGTCTTAAAATTAAAATTATAAATATCTAAAATCGAGTAGTTTTTGCTTATTTCAATAGAGTCAATTCCAGTAACAGGACTCCTCGAGGTGAAACATTGAATTTTTTAATACACTGAAAAAAATTGTGGTTAATTTCGGGGCAAGGCCAATTTCTCGTTACGATAACTACAATTTTAGTAAAAAAAATTACAGTAAAACTTGTAGAAGTGGCAAGTGTTTGCTTTGTTTTTATATGCATTCCATGGTACACCTTATCGCAAAATTAGAATTTTTGTGCCTTCCCATCCGTATTTTTAATTCTCGAAAATCCATTCGCTTCGCGCGCCTTATCTCGAACGATATGGCAGCGCGAGGGTATAATATTAGCTCGTTTATTGTGCCCTAGCCGAGTACTATGCGCAATTTCAAACGCCCCGCTCGATTGACACGGCATTAGTATTTAATTCGTATATAGGGGTGAGTGGGCGCGAGTGGAAGAGGGGACGGGAGTGGAAGACGAGAACTGGTGGTGTTACAAAGGGAGGGACAAAGAGAGAAGGACGGACCGAAAGGGGAAAGCTTCCGTGAGTTGGTTTAGTGCCTCGAAGTTTGGATAGAGAATTACGATGCTAGGATTAACGAGGGAAATAATCAAAATAAAGTAAAAATAATAACGTTCACCTGGACGACCGTCAAAAATGGAATCACAATTTCATACCGCGAAACGGTTATTTCCTCGAATTACTTCTGCAGTAAAGGCGCACTCTACTGTACACGCCATATTATGTAGAAGAGGCTTTGACATTAGGTTGGGTCAGGTTAGGGAGAGCGCGCACAAGAGAGAACTCCGGTAGAGAGACAATTACGCGGTAATGTTCTCTATATGCGGTTGACCTACGATATAGGTCGTCTATATTTGACGGGGTATACAACACCCCGAATGCCTGTGGTTCATACGTGTACACATATATTTATGCATACATAGGTACGAGGGATTCTACACGAAATTGCAGGGGTGTTAACATCGATTTTTCAAGATAAAATACCTAAACGATACTGTATTATTTAGAGACGCGACGATATGAGAACTTCAGAGATATATGGGCGTTATATCCCATTTATTTCGATCTGCGTATTTAAAAAAAAAAAAGATACATCGATATACCTATGCATTTTGTTTTATATTCGCTGTATTGCGAAAAGCACTCAACATTCCAAAGAGCGTTGTCAAATATGTAGTTGATCTCATACGGAAAGCCGGTTCGCTCTTCGTGGAATGCACACAATAGGTAGATCATACAAATTGTACATACATACCGAAGGCGAAACGCGGGAACCCGGTAGTTGTTCCAGCCCGCGTTTCTATTATACGAGAGATACGAAAAACCGCAGGCAAACGAGTATCAACGGGAAGATTTTGTAATAACGGTCTAAAATACCGGAAAACAGGAACAGCTTTGCTTTTCCGAAAGTTTCTCCGCGATTTTAAAGATCGTCCTATCCGTATAAGTGTGTCTGTCGATATACGCCGGGTCACCTTCAATTTATATATATAGCACACCTAGATCAAAACAGTACCAACCCCAAAAGAAACTTGTTTTTCAGAAATGGCAGAAAACTGATTCTCATGTCGATATGTGATAAGGGGTTTACTTTTTCTGAAAAACGAGTTTTTTTGAGTTGATACTGTTTTGATTTAGGTGTGCGATATGTTTATACCTGCAATCTGCAGTGCGAGTGCTGTAGATGCTATTTCGTTAGAAAACTTTAGCTTCGTGATAAATGATTAATTACACTGGTCAACAAAATTACATTTTTTTTTCTGTCACACGAACCAGACCAGGTGATTCTTATAGATTTATGTGCGCTAAAAACGAATCTGACTCTCAAATTTGCGTATCACACGTCAGGATTTTGAAATACTTGAGATTAAATATACGAAAACGGGCGATTTTGGCCATATTCACGGGTCTATTACAATGAAACTAAAAAAATTTTTCTTAATTACCCTTATAGCATTTGAAAGTGTCGTTTTTTAATTTTTCAATACATTACTTCATTGTTCCTAAACGCAAATTTCAGTACGACAGATCTATCGTTTAGGTCCACCGCGCTCCGCACCTAAGTGGATAAGGCGCGTGATGCGGCGCACCAACCTGATCGACTTGTTGTACTGAAATTTGTCTTTGTAAAACGGTTTAGAAACAATCAAGTAATGTATTGAACAGATCAAAAATGACACTTTCAAATGCTGTAAGTGCAATTAAGAAAAAGTTTTTAGTTTCATTGTAATAGATCCGTGAATATGGCCAAAATCGTCCGTTTTCGTATATTTAACCTCAAGTATCTCGAAATCCTGACCCACGTTGCAAATTTGAGAGTCAGATTCGTTTTTAGCGCATATAACTCGATAAGAATCATCTGGTCTGGTTCGTGTGACAAAACCACTGTTGACCAGTGTTATGTATAAAAAGAAGTAGATAAGAAGAAGTTAAATAAACTTTAGTGTTTTTCTAGCGTCTACAGTCTGAATAGAAATTGTTAAGGAACATTTTCCTCGATATTAGAATGTTAATACGCCACAAAAGTATGTCGGCACGTCCCATGAACAGTAGCGAAACGACGAACTAGTCGGCGAACGGAGGTCTCTAGCACCTCAACATTTTGCGACACACGCGACCGGAGAATTAATTAAATCTTTCAGGCGACGGCATACGATGTTCGCGAGCGTTTCTCGCGATTCTCGTCGTTTATCCGCCACTGCCGAGCGTCAAAAGAGCTAATGGATGTTGCGTGTTCATTTCTGTTTCAGCAATTGCGAATTTCACCGAGAACTCTCCAAAGCGCGCGAATGACGGTCGGATCAACGTGTCGAGCTTAATTCAAGGACTTCTCTCTGTGGAACGCGGCGCCACGTGTAGGTACAGGTATTACCTACTCGGATATCTCGCGACTTTCCGCAACGTCATAGATCACTTTCAAAGGGCATAACGTTGATCCTCCGTGATATCTATATTGTATCGTACGTTGAGCTATGGCGATATTAAATATTTTCTCGCGGTATTTCGCTGCAATTCCCGCGACTTAATATGCAACGACATACTCGAGAACTGCGGATAGAAATATTATTTTCTTCGCAGAAAATTGCGCGGACTCCGCGAGGATTCGTAGACGGATTAGAAGCCGGGATGAAAGATATATGACTTCAGCGACGACGCTTGGCTGCAGGGCTGCCTTGTATTTTCAAGATTCCCGACGATAAAACGAGCAATAGGTATCACTCGCCTCGCAATCTGCTCCGTCCAACTTTCCGAAAGACACCTATCTCTTTTAAATGTTTAATATCCACTCCGCGGCTAAAAGTACAATAATGTAGGAAGCTTCGAACGTGGTCCCTCGAGGGAGACGTTTTGCTTTTGTTAATTCCAGGTAAGCAGGAAGGCAGGACGAAGCGCGGGGGGTTCAGCTGTTGGTGAGACGTGCGGTGAGAGAGGGAGGTCGGGCGGTTCGTAGGAAAGAGGGTAGAATGACATGAACTCCGCCAGGGATGCTCAAATATCCGATGCGCGGTTATTCGCTTCATTTTCTCGGGCATCGGACGCGACGCGATGATGAATTCGCAAGTATATTTGCGAGCGAACCCCTGTTTTCGCGTCCGTTTGCGTTAAAGCCCTCCGACCACTCGATTTCACGCGGTTTCTACCCTTCCTGTCCGGAGAGCCGTTAAAAAAAAACGGGGAGCAAGGGGTGGAGAGAAGGGACTTCAAAGCGACGAAGGAAAAGGGATAGCCTTGTCGCGATAGGGCAACGCGTGACAGCGTCCCTCGTGGGATTCTCGCGTCTGAATTCACTGTATTTTCGAATTTCCGGAGAACGAATGCCTACCTAGATTGCTCGCCGCGCCATTTCTTCGCCCCTTTCATTTTCTCCGTCAGCAAAATTAGAGAATCTTATTGTACAATCGTAATTGCTCATTTTAGGCATCAAGGGCAAGGGTAATTTTCGAGAGAGCTCCCTTAAAGTTTTATGCCTATAGTTAAGGTTTATCTTTTTCTTACTCTACGAGGATCTTTACGCTGGTTAGATTATTTTCACGGCCGGATAACCATGGTCCTATAAACGTCTTTTGCGTTTCAGGAGAAACGCGATGCGAAGGAATTTTGGGGTCTCTGCAAGGCATGACAAATTTACCGATCCCCATTTAATCCCGTCAACCCTTACGTGAGAAATCCACCCTTCGGCCACATATACTTATATCTACTTTTTGTATTTTATGAGTCGAGTAGTATACTCGCTTTTGGTTCAACTAATTCAAAAATATTCATAAAATTTTAAATTTTTGATACATCTAGTTGCAATTGAAACCTTAGTGAACTTGGCACCAAACTTTAAATAACTATATTAAAAGAAAAGTTTTTTATGGCGCATCTCGTAACCGGTGATGAGAAATGGATCTATTTCGACAATCCGAAACGCAAAAAATCATGGGTTGATTCTGGCCAACCATCAACGTCGATACCAAAACGAAACATCCACGGTTACAAAACAATGCTTTCAATTTGGTGGGGTGGAGTGGAAGGTGTCGTTTATCATGAAGTGTTGAAATCGAATGAAACAATTACCGCCGCACGTTATCAACAACAATTGGAGCGTTTTAATTATAATATGATGCAAAAACGACCAGCAATTGCATGAAACCGCCGAAAAGTGATTCTTCTTCACGACAACGCTCGGCCTCGTGTTGCTCTTGAGCCGTGAAAGAACCATTGATAGAGCTTGAATGGGAAGTTCTCCCGCACCCAACGTATTCTCCAGACCTGGCTCCGAGTGATTATCATTTATTTAGATCAATGCAACACGACTTGAAAGATACATACATCCATAATTGCCAAGAAGTCAATAATTAGGTTGCTGAGTGGATTAGCTGAAAAAGTAGACAATTATTTCGTCGTGGAATTCAACTTCTGCCAGAAAAATGGGGAAAGGTTATAGCTTCCGAAGGCAAATACTTCGATTGAGGTATTCACACATTTTATTACGACATAATGTTTTTGAAACAAGAAAAAAACAGCGGCTTTCCCCCTAATAATAATAGTATCAATATATATATAGGTATAGAATCGTTTAGTAGCTGTTTGTGTGTTAACTTTGTTAGTTTTTGACCGATGTCAAATCTGCTTGACGGTTTTCCTTCAGAATCATTTGCAGTTTTACGTAGTATCTTCACATTCGTTCGTAGTACCCGACAAAAAAAGTTCCACTGGTTTTTTAGTAACTTTTCACTTGCAGTCTTTAAAAAAAAACAGCGTGTAACTTTTTGATGGATACTACAAATTAATATGGAGGGGTACTACATAAAACTATAAACGATTCTGAAAGGAGAATACCAAGCAGATTTGACGTCAGTAAGAAATTAACAAAGTTATCACAGGGATGAATTTTGAAAACGCTGTAACTCTTTTTTGAAATGACTACAAATGAAACTGATTTTATTACACATAACCGCAGATGATGGGCTTTTAAAAACTCTTATAAAAAATATAATTATTTAAAGTCGGGTGCCAAGTTCACGGAGGTAGAATTCAATGCTTCTCGTTTTAAAAGGAATCTCGGGCGGTGCTAGCTTTATTCGAAGGATCGTTATTGCTTGACCTACATTCGTCTACTTCCGCACAGACAGCCTAGGTCGGCTGTAACGGACAATATTTTCGATATATCGTAGCCCCATTAAAAACACATTTGCACTGTTTGAAATATCGTTAGAAAAATTTCTCGGTGAGAAAGTTTGACAGCCACTGACCCCTACGCCATGTGTTCAACCGCAGCCAAAGCAACAAACTAACACCTACAACCTAAGGCCTGGCTAATTCGTAGGATACAACTGCAAGAAAAACGAAGCAGTATAAGTTAAAAGAGATTGAAAAGAAAAATTTGGAATTAATATTTTGACGTTTCCGTAAAGCATCTGTTTCACGTCCACATAATTAACAATTCTACAGTATCGATCGATTTACACATTAGAATACCGTGTCAGCACTCATTTTTGGCAAAATTCAAGGGACCTGAGTCACGTCCGATGGATTGCTCTATTCTTATTTACTCGCCAACATCGAAGCACAGCCGACCGAATCTTATCGATCGGTTCAACTCAGCGCTAGCTAAGGTGAGAACGTATTTTTATATCGCAGTATTCGATCAGGGGTGAGACGAACGCAGGTGAGACGAAAGAGCCATCCAGAACTCAATTTCAGCTTTTAATTTAACTTTTTCTGCGCGACAAGCTCTTCGATGTTTTAGTCATTTTACCTCGGAAAATATGAACGAACTTTCCAGAGATAGTCACATTTTGCAATATCGAACGCATAACCTCGAGAATTGCGACGAAGTGACACTCTAAAATTCAATACGCGGCCGGCATTCGAAAGAGAAAAGTCGAGAAGTACTCGTAGCAATTACCTTCACCGAACGTAGACGAACTCGCGTAAAGAAAATACGGAACGTGCATCGCAAACTAGAAGGACCGAGACTTATGAATATTTAAGTAATCTGCGCAGATTATATATCGTAATTACAAGATCGCCAGAGACGGCAGACGAAGCTGGTCGCGAATGCAACGGAGAAAATTCAATTGAAACTTGTGATATAACAATAGTTCGCAGTCTGCAATGAGGTAGCTGCACATAGCAGCACTTGTTCCGTATATAGCTTGCTCGCATATAGGCGTACTTGCCGGTGTAAAGCGAATTTAGTGTGCATCCGCCGTGGAAATTCTCGTACCTACGTCAATTCGTTTAATAATTTGTGCAACTCTGTCGAATTATTCGATAAACTTAACGACACGACGTATGCACCCGCGTAGTCTTCCACGTCGACTGGCAGCTGTCGACGACAAGAAAGCTATTCCGATCCTTCATCAGATTATCAAGACGGCTGGGATTATGCCTGACATAATATAAAACGCGTAATTTCTAATTAAACCCTTAAATAGTGCACTCCATAATGTACGGTCCTGTTAAATATTCATGAGCTGTAAAGACGGAAGTCGAATTGTACTCAAAACAATCCGTGTGTGCCGTGCCAGG
This sequence comes from Xiphydria camelus, assembly GCA_963678675.1. Lineage (NCBI taxonomy): Eukaryota > Metazoa > Arthropoda > Insecta > Hymenoptera > Xiphydriidae > Xiphydria > Xiphydria camelus. The sequence goes on from OY783192.1 coordinate 4,342,187, forward strand.
CTTAACGAAATATCGACTCATCCAACGAAGACTGTAGTAATTCATTTTTTGTACTTTTGAGATACGATAATTTCCGACGAAAGATGTTCATAAATCGGAGATACTATTAACCGTGCATGGTAATGTTAGTTGCCTACATTACTATTTTGTGAGATACGACTCTTTTCTGGGGAAGATATATCATTATGTTTTTTACTGCTATGTACTTGTAATTCAAAAAGTACAAAATTTGAGTTACTACAGTCTTCGTTGGACGAGTCGATATAGTAATGACTTTGCGATCGTGCAGCTGACCGATTCATTGTGGAGTTCCTTATACAGGGTGAATTATTGGATCTGCGACAAAGCAAATGTGGTGTATACGATTCATGAAACTATAGACGTCGAGTGTCATCGTTGATTGGCCGTGGTGGCTAGGAGAGGTTAATTAGAATCGGCAAATGTACATTGAGAGAAGAAGTCTAGTTGAATACGAACCTAATAGAAAGTTTATTTGAGATAAATAGGAATTTATATTCACATTGATCAAAAATCTATTTGAATTGAATAAATGTTTTGGGTGTCTTTTTAATTGAGTGCGAACCTAATAGAACGTCAATCTAATTGAAATAGACTTTTGCTCGATGTGAATAAATTCCTATTCATCTCAAATAAATTTGTCTATTAAGTTCGTATTCAACTGGATCTTTTGCCTGGGTGTAATGATGAAACTCTTAAACTGAGGTAGGCACTCCTGATTCAAACCAGACATGAAGTGAAATCTGATAAGAATCAGGCGGACCAACCTGATCGAAGAGTTTCATCATTGGCAGTTGCCAATTCTGCCTACCTTTTACTCACAATGACAATCATAGTTTACAATTCCACGAAATCGTATACCACAGGTATTTGCTATGTCGCAGATCCAATGATTCACTCTGTATTCATATTACACGACTATATTACACTGCACCGACCTAGAACACGTAATCTACTGGCAATACGATCCTCTATATTTTATACAATCATTGAAATCTTACGCGTCGGTGGAACACGCGTGACGAAGAATACGATCCGTAGATAAAATGGAACCGAGCTAATGGAGAGCTATCTACTGGCGCGCATAAATGTATACATGTACAGAATAATTGTGGATACATCACAATTTGCGTGGCACTTCAATCAATCAATGGTGCGAACGAGCGACCACTGCACCGCGTCTCTCGGGGCAGCGAGATTCGCTTGTCGCCGTGACAAAGATTATAACATCCGAATATGGGACACCAACACCTGCCTCATTAAATCGTCATTGCTTCGAATGATGAATCATCTCGCGTGTCAATGACTCCGCTGATAAGGGAACGGGCGAAAGGCCGCCGCTGCAGCGCATATCGAGCACAGCGATATCGAGCACTAACGTTCTTGGGATTCTTCGGGCTCGGAGAAGCCTGCATTGACTCGGGACGGCGCTCGTAAATTATTCCGGGAAAAATCCCAACAGTGTTAATTACCCAATCAAGTATCCCGAGCCGGCGTCGGTAACGACAGCTCGAGACTATTCGCGGTTTCGCTTTTTCGTCCTATATCGTAAGCGGTGCGGTGTATGTCGTTTTAGGAGAAAACAATTGCGATAATCTAGGATATTTCCTAGAGATACAAGACATTGCTGCTGTCAGCGCGAAAGTTATTCAGTCGCTTTTCAAGTAATATGGATTTTTGATCCATGATCCTTGAATGCGAGACTAATATTGCGAATTAGACGTAACTTGTTTTTTGAAATGAAACGCAACCACTGTTCTTGATATCGAATAATTGGCGATTCTACGAAAAAGATTTGTCAAGGCCAAATCGACCTCTGATTACGCGCGATCAGCCAAACGGCGGTTCGTATGTGAGCAGCGAAGCGTGAAGGGAATAAGTTGCATACGTTGCACGCGTTAAAAATTGCCCACGCCGATAATTAACGTGAAAAATAAATCCGAAAACTGGCAAAGTTACTAATCGAAGTTCTGCTCTCGTTTCGGAAAACGCGAAAACGTGAAATACCATCAGTAGCTATGGTAACTTGCGAGGTATACACAAAAGGTGAAAGGTTCTTTATAGTTGGTTTACCAAGATGTGTCTGTCGTGTCGGAAAACGTGAGTATTTGGTTACATTTTTTTTACGCGACTTCTATAAATGTAATACATACGACCTCGAATACGTGATTGAAAAATCATTTAAAAATATAGGATATACCGTTTTACGTGGATATCGATCGAAACATTTTCTCGCGCAAGAATTTGAAACAAAAGAAAAACAATATCAATTTCAATTTCCGTCATTATTTCCCCTCTGAAAACGAGCGACAGTAATTAGACGGATTAAACGGACGCTAAAAATATCGCCTCGCGAAACGCGCCCGCCGCCGGCTCGCATTTCGAAACGAAACTTGACAAATCACGGTTGTAAATTGTCCCGCAGCAGTCGCGACGTGCAAACGGCATCGGGTACTAACGCGACATTTTTAACGAGACAGGGTCGAAAATTCATGATACGTACGTATATAGGTACATAATTCGACGCGCCTCCAACACCTTCTCGTTGTACCGATCAGACGCGATGCAACACTGCAGGGTTTAAAAATCCATAACCGCCTCTACAGCTACATCACTCGCGCGACCCCCTACATTCCGCCCGGTAGAAGACTAGGCGCGTTCGACGCCAGACGCCACAAAGGGGAAGGCGATGAAAATCTCGGGCGTGAAAGACTCGTCCTTTGATCGAGCGATTATTCTACGTCGCGACGGTGACTCCGTCGTCGGCGTCGTCGTCCACGCGAGAAAAGTGGACAATGGGCCGTACGCCCGTACGACCCGACGTGGAAGACCGGTCGATCGATCGTAGACTCGCGGCTGGGTCAATAATTAAAGAGAGAAAACTTCGTTAATTATTATGCCAGGTACGAGGCGCTTTTCTGGTCTGGTTATTGACCAAACCGGCCGAGGGTCGACTCACGACGCACGCGGACGGATGGGCGCGACCCTCGAGGAAAAAACCCCGGAGGCGCACGGTAATTGCGGGTTTCGCAAAGGAGGCGGACAATCTGGAGCCTCGATCGAAGCTGGCGTTCCTCGCGGAGCAGCGCTAAGTACGTTCAAAGATCTCGCCGCCGGTACGCGTATAAATATTAATACGTAAGGTCGATCTTTATTTGGCGACTGTCAATAGACGCCGCGCAAGACGAAGCGGGCGCTTCCGGTCCGACGGACCCGTGCCGCTCTTATCGATCTAATGGGTCACTTGGGGCACGTTGAGCAAATGCGGAACACTCGCGAGCGCGAACGTACGAGGGTGCTCGACAAATCAGATCGCGGCTCGACGAAACACTTTTCCACGCCGGCACGAAAGGTTGAGCGAGGCGACGGGAGCTCGTAGAACTGATCTTAATCCGAGCGGAAGTGTTGTAGGTAGAATTTGAATTGGCGGGAAAACGTTGTGGATTCGTCGAGGGGCGTATACGAATCTGCGTCGAAAATCTGTAATGCTTGCCGGGTTATCGTCGAACGACAAATGGCGATATCGCGCTGAAAAGACCCCCGTCGAAACAAATTCTTCCAAAAATTAGCTCAGGAGAAATCAAAATGTCTAGAGAATAGGAATCTACGTATAAGCACGGTGTCCGGTGAAACCTAAAATCGAAATTCTTGAACTTTTTATTCAGGTTTTTATATTCGGGACAACTCTGGGAGAGAAAAATGGTATATTCAATTAAATTCGCGTTTACGGGTGGGGGGACGTCATTCTTCGAGGTACGATTAATTTAATTTACGGTACAATTAAGTACAATTAAAGAGCTACCATATGCAATTTTTAAATAATTTTTTTCTTAGTCGCAAGTGCTAAGTTCACATAGATGAATGACAAAATTAGTTGCTCCGACTAGTAAAATTGGTTATAACGATTAACGACTATTTGAAGGAAATAGGCTATAGTCTATTCGAGCCAATTATTAGCCCAAGTACTTAATTAGATCTGCATTACACCATCCGAAACCGCCGATTTAGTCAAATTTACTACATTTCTCTCTCAGTTTAAATACAGATTCCCTTAGAATATTTTATGGAAATTGAAAAACTATTTAAGACACATAAAAGTAGTAGTACTTTATATTCTCCTCCAGGTATTGACCCCAATGACTATAATTGTCGAGATGAGCGCGAATTTAGGGTGATTGGGCGATCGATTTCGGATTGTAACTTTAGGCAAAATCCTAAGGGGTATACTTCGCGATGAATCATAACGTAATCAAATAAATCAATTCTCAAGACGTGCCAACGTGCCTAGTCATACGTGCATGTACGGAATATATCGGCGTGCGATCAGACCGGAAATATTGAAAGGAAACGTCACGAGATATGCGGGCTTTCGTTTCTATAAGCGGGCTCGACAGGTGCGGTACATCTTGCGATGACGGATTCTATCCCGGCCGAAGATAAAAGTGAGGTTCCGCAAGACCGCGTACGACATTTCTCCAGCTTCCTTTTTTCTTGCACAAAGACAACCGACACCTACACCCCGTGCACCACAGATACACGAGAACCCGAAGGAGAGGGAGAAATGGGCAATCGTGACGGACAAGCGCGACAACTCCGGTCCATTCGTATTTCACTATCGCCACGGACACGGCGTTTGCGGTACAAATAAAACTGCAAGTTTTCCCTTAGGGCCGGCTGCGCGGCGATCCGAGCGGATACACACATCTCTCGCCCGTAGATCCGGCGCTTTTTCTGAATTCGCCTCGTCCGTGCTAATTCGGATCTTCGTATAAAACGAACAATCGAAATAACGAGGCGGAACGAACGTGCATCTGTACGTAAATACGAAGTTCGTGCAGGGAATAATTAATGTAACGCGGAATGTATACGTATGGGTGTACGCGATTATATAGTTATTACATGAATTTATGATGTATCATCCATTGATTGCAGGTACGAGTATCCGTTCGTAAAAGGGAATTGAATAGCCTTACATTTTCCAGATTAACGAGATGGCAAAGTTAGCGTGCAACGCGATTGGATTATTTAATTTTCTTTTCAAGAACACCCTAATTTCTCTTGAATATGTCCACAAAGAAAAGGAAAAAAATTGTATTGTGAATATATACCTTTCACATTTCTAGGATATTATTTCGAACCTTGCTCGCCGCTACTCACGTTCTTTTACTTGCAATTCTCTCTTTTTTTCGAGGAAATTATAAATATGAATTATTCTTGAAGATTTTTAAGAACGTTGAAGGAACTTCTCCTTTGTCGCCCGCACCTGCGTTACTACGCAATAAGTCCCATTCAATGTCGATCTTTTGTAAACTACCGAGGCGAAGCTAGTGAATCAGCCCCCCCCCTCAATGACTCGATGCCGATATCTGTCAATCCGGCGGCGCCGCAACTCCGCGGAAAACCAACACAAAGTAACGCGTGACTAATCTCGCTCTCCGAGATTGTATGTTGCTGGTATAAGTACGTAGATGCTCTAGAGTGCCACGCTGCGTCAAACCCCGTCGTACCGATACAGTCTCTCCCTCCCCCTCTCCCACGCTCCTTAGTCGGGCGAAGGACGAGGAAAAACGAGTAGGTGGAATGGGAGGAGACGCATTCGTCATCCTCGCCGAATGCTCTACCGGGTGAATGCTCTGGGTTTTATCCCAAATTCCCTTAGACCCGTCCTCTCGAGCATGACGCAGAGGATGAAGCGACTTTCGAGACACCATGCACAAAACTCGATCGAGATGAAACGTCCGGATGAAGAGGCGGACGAAAGAAGAAAAAGGAAAACACGCGAGAAGAAAAAGAGGGGACACGTGATATGTGAAAGAGGACGCAACTGCACGAGAATGTAGAACTGAAAGAGAACTTCAGTACGGAAGAAATGAAGAATGGAGCCGTCGAATGGGTACCCTTAAACCGTAACACATTTTTATTTAAATATTCCTCCTCGTCCCCGTGGAACGCGCAGCCGGCTACGATTACAGTTGACTCTGTCATTCTTCGTCGGGAGTACGTCAGATGGTAAAACGGTTCCTTCATCGCGGGAAACTCGGTGGAACGCGGAAAAATGATGGAAACGGAGGCACGAGAAACGGTGGAGAGAGCGACGTAAGAGGAGGCGGATGAGGAGGATTAAATTATTTGAGTGGAAAATTAGGGAGGGAAACGAGTGAAAATTAGAGCACACGCCGACTGGAAGTAGTTTGACGTAATTCTAGGAGTCGAGGACGTGTTGCTGTGAAAACTATACTCGTATCGCGCGTCGCAGCTAACGATGATTGCATTCGCACGACTTCTTTACGTTGGTTCGGATAAATTGCTTTAATTCGATGCACCTGCCGTCGCATGCGTTATGCGCTTTTGCTCTGGATCTTCGCGACTGACGAATTATACTAAATCGTTTTCAGTAAACCGGCGTAAAAGTCAGTGTTTGTAAACGTAGTTATAAAGGAAATACGAGAATAGGCATGGCCTAGTCCGCTTAATTGTCCATTTTATTGTCTCGCCATTAGCCAGTGGACTGGAAATGAAAACAATAATCACATAGTTTCAACTGCAATTTGCACAATGGCCTATGTTTGTAATGTCTTCTCCTTCCATGCATTGAACTTTCCATACGATCTGAGAACTTTCTCTCTCTCTCTCTCTCTCTCTCTCTCTCTCTCTCTCTCTCTCAAAAAAAAAAAAAAAGAAAAGAAACTCTTAAAGCCGATAAGTAGTGTGAAAAGTTGGTGTATTATTTCTTGAAGAGCCGATTTCTTAGTTTTAATATAAACTGCAGGATTTTATTTCTGAAACTCATCGGGAATTTTTCGAAAGGAACTCGAAATTCTAAAAATATTTCCATTATGTTCAAAATAATGTTTCGACTTCACTGAGATTCAATTAATAGGTTTAATAGAAGAGTACCTATATAACGTTCATTTGAATGAAAAATTTCGATTTTAAAATATCATGGCCACTGCTGAGCTTATTGATTACTTGTCCTACCTATACCTAAAGATATTTTTACGAACTGAGCGACTATTGGAAATAAAGTAATCAATGAACTAAACATTATCCACCGCCTCTTAAAATCGCCATTTTTCTTTTAAATGAATGTTCGGAACTTCAGGTACATAAAAAAAACCGCAATACGGTGGATTAACTTCTGGATGTTTCGTTGCAAACGTATTACGCACCATAAGGCCAAATGGAGAAATATCACGTACCTTTCTTATCGAAAGCAGTATATTACTTCCGTATTTCTTGGAAATGACCGTTACGTGCGTGTTTCGATCGTTGATGTTTGTCAAACAACCTCATTTATACCAATGCTCCGGGATATCGAAAATTACTTGGAAAGTAAATTTCTTCAAAAATACGTTTGACCTCCGGATTGCCTGGCTACTATTTATAAGAAAAAAAATACTGGGAAAACTACATCGATATGGTTTTAATAGATCCCTTGGATGTCTATTCGCAAATATATACCGAGTAAAGCGATAAATTATCTTCCTTTTATAGAGTAAAGTTCTTCCGGCCTCTCCCATACCGCGGGGAATATCTTCCGCATACATAATCCGATTGTTGATATTTGTCAAACATCTTGGCTTAATTACCAATGCCCGGAACATTGGGGTTCGTTTGCAAGTTAAATTCTCATTTTAGCGATTAAGAATTATTCCGTGAGAACTATATCCAGGTATGTATAGTCTTGCAACTTTTGCACGTCTGTTCGCAAAGCTATGCAAAGTAAGGCGAGCAGAGGGGGTGTAATCTTCAAAAGAAGCGAGTATAATACTTCTTCCAGTCTCTATTGAGAATGGCTGCTATGTACATATTTCGATTGTCGATATTTGTCAAATAACGTGACTCTTTATCGGCACATCGAAGCGAAGAGAATTGAAAGATACGTTTTATCGGAAATTTATTCGTCCCTGAACCTTCGATCTGTACACGTTTATTAATTCGGAGTATAAACTCCGAGATTGAAGTTAATCGCTTTCTTAACCATCGACTGCGACCAGAATTTAAAGCGCATCGCTGCGAGTGTCACTAAAGATTACTCAATCTCCGCGTGACGCATGCGAATGTATTATATAATTATGAGAAAAAATATATAGAGATCTTGACGCGTCCTGTACGTCGCAGATGATGGACAAAGAATTACCCGATACGCTCGATACGTAGTATCGTCTTGCAGATATTGCTATTATGACGGAGCGTGAGCGAAGCGAGACCTTGCTGTCTTTTTTTTTTTTAAACACGAGATTGTCCTTCTACTCAGCGTTACGATACCCGGGGAACGCCCAGATAGACAAAAATGTAGATATAGAAATTGTATAGCAACTCAAGGTAGCATTGGTTTATTAAATGCATCAAGGTTATGCGCTCAATGCATATTTGTGTCATGTGAAATGATTTTAAACTAATACAAATAAAATGCTAAATATTTATTCAATATATCGTAAATTTTTCGTAATTATGTTGCTAGAATAAATACAACGATTAATTTGAATCACATTATAATGTAAATTTGATAATTTTTTGATCATTCTTATAAACTCATGCGGCAAAATAAACGTAAACTTTTTAGAGCACTCAATTAATAATTATTACAGTTTGTATGAACGTCACGACGATCATACAAGTTTATTTGGGCGTCGGAACAAGAAATACTAAATTAATACGCGCGTATTATACGCGTCTTCGCCTAAGCGCGGTACTCCAGTTTCGGATAACGGGCGATCGGGTTCTTCGAGATCGTCGAGTAGCCTGACAAAAAGAAAGGTCAAGAATCGGTGTCCCTGAATAATGCTCTCAACGCGAACGCGGCGCCCTCGCGAGCGGGCAACGCGAACGGGCGGCTCGACCGCCTCTACCGCTTGGAAAGTTCTGAACAACAAGATCTCTAGATCGGTGCTCGGCTGCTCTCCGCCGTGGAGAGACGAGATTCCATTCCAGAGAAGTCCGCGCTACAAGAAACTTCGACCGACTTCCACGCGCCGTGTAGCACGGGCCTCCTCTCGCGGGCAAGCTTGCCGTGCGCGGTATAGCAGTGCAAGTTGGTATGTGTACGCGTACAAGCCCAACGGCGCGCGGTTGCACTCACAAAAAAAAGATCAACACTTACCGCCATATAAGGCGTCCGTTTCTTCGTTCCCGTCGTCGACGGCTCGTGGCCTCGTCACCGAATACGCGGAACGCCGAATTCACGCGGAGCACTGATCGCACGAGACTGCCCGCACGCCAAACTTCTCTGTTACAAACACTCGCCGGTCACGCTTCACTTTGCACGCACGCCGCTATTTAACTGTCACTGCTTCTAAAACTGACACTAGACGCGCGAGTGCGCGAGCGCATTCGAAAATGGGGAGAACTTCTTTCGCGGCGGGCAACTTTGGAGAGAATCACGTGTCCGCGCGATCCGCAGGACCGTGGGGGCCCGTAGATCCAGCACAGACGTTGCACCTCACGCGTCAACCGGTCCGGAAAATTAGCTCCGATTGTCACATGACTCACTCAGCCGCTCGACACTGGAGTAACCATCGGGAGCGGACAATATCTAAGCACCGAGTCCGACCGACACGACTCACACGCAATGCGGATTCCGGCAGACTGAAGTGCGAGGAATACTGGAGGCTCGCGCTCGCGATCACGGCGCCCCTAGCGAGAGATACGTCTACCGCTGTCGTCGGTCGCGTCAGACGCCGCCGAATCTCTTCAAGGCATTCGTGCTTTGCTCGGCATCGCGAGATTCTTTTTTCCCTCGAAGGCTGCGTCTCCCTCTATTCCCCGATGCCCTTCCTGCTCATCTCAGCCGTCGTCGTCGGCGACAAGGAACTCTACCGGCATCGAACTGGACCGGCTCGAGTGCCAAAGGCGTTACATTTTAAATCCTGAAGGGTAAAGTCACTGACAGCGTTCGCGCGTTTAAGCCTCCCTCGGAGCGGCTCTCTTCGCTCGTCTTTTTCGAGGACAAGTAGAAAGACCATATTATATCCAGCGCGAATTCGTTTCCTCGACGCAGCGAGGATCTTTTGTCTTCGATCGTTCACTCTCGTCTCTTTTCTTTTCCCGCCTGTGCCTCGCTTCGGACGAGAGATTTCATCACGGGTTAACGGACCAATTCCGAAGACGTCGGTCTTTCTCCCTTTCCCCATCTTTCATTTCGTATTTCTCCCGTTCTTCCATTTTCATCCCTCCGTGGTCTTTCCTCTCACCTCCGTCGACTCTCATCTCTCTTTCCCTCACTCAGCCTCTCGCGAGGGCACGAAACTTCGAGTCTTATTTATAATTCAGCTATGTGCAAGTACGGACTGAAATCGAAATTTGTAGTTACTATACGTCACATTGCTGGCCCGTAAAAGGTAAATTAACTGTGGATAATAAAATTAATGTACCTATATTGACAATTCGAATGTGATGGGAACTTACCCCCGATAAACTTCCGTCTCTTTAGTTTCTCCTCTTCTCGATTTTTTGAGCTACGAATTATTACTTAAATACAATCTTTGAGCGAGAATATGTACTTATACATACACTGTCAAAAATTCTATGGCGTAGGTCTAATACATATATTATATATAATTATGTATATGTAGTGGGATATATTAATAGATCACTTTTTTTTTTTTGGTGTTAGATAACAATGGCATAAAACTGGGTAACACCAAATATGATACACACAGCTCTCCACCGGTGAAATGGTGTTAAAAATTAACACCACTTTTTTATTGTATACGTACTCGTACAGTTATTTAAAGTCCTATATATATTCCTTTTGCGATCATTTTTCTGGCACTGATCTTATACAGGAAAAAAAATGTGAATAAATTGACAGTCGCAGGCGGGGGAACGCTGATTTAGTTACTTGAAATAAAAAATTCGGTTGTAATGATTAAAAACTATTTAACAAAAAAAAAGGTATAGTCGATTCTGGCAAATTATTAGTTCAAGTAACTAGATCTGCGTCCCGACGCCTATGACTGCTAATTTAGTCCAATCTACCACATTGTTTCTCAGTGTACGTTATTGAACGATACGCAAAAATGTGAGGATTGGGAATGTTTAAAGAAAGCGAGAGCAAGGAAATAATTCTCATTTCTGATTCTCGACCGACGTTCGCCCCTTTCAAACCAATATCGCCCATATTTAAGCAGGAGAATAAAAGCTTCCACGTTCATTGTCTCATTAATTGAATCAGTCCATTGTAGATTAATTCACTGCTGCCGTTTGAACTCGCATGACCCGTCATCTAGGCGGGGTGCGCTTTCCGTCGGCTCGGCTGTATAGCAAGTTGTATTGAGCTCCCGCGGTCCTTCGGGGATCTCATATTGCTCTCGATGGACGTAAGAAAGGGACAAAATATAGCCCCGTTCATTGAAAATGTTAATGAGTAGCGCTGACATTCTCACAGCAATACGCGTGATCCGTAAAATATCTGCTTGGAAAATAAATAATACGTACGCTTCGAAGAAAAAAATTAAATATGTGGTACAAGGGGAAATAATTTACCGACTGTAAATCATGTGGGTAATAAACCTTTATTATTTTTCTCCCACTGGGCGCAGGTACAGTGTAAATACAGCTGAGGCGGAAATGCTATAATATTCCATTAAACGTTGCTTCTGGGAATTCGTATTATTATGCTCTCGCACAAATTTACTCACATAGATTGCATATAGAGATGCATCGTAACCTACTGCCTCGCGAAACGAAGAAATGAAGTACCCCCTATGCGTGCTAGCGATTCGTAGAAAGCGATCGATAGCTACTACGATATCAGCATACGTTTGAACTTGCACCGTATTGCCCCTTGACCGAGTAATCCCTTTCCTAAGAAATATTAATTATTTAAAAAGAGTGAGCCAATGATGCTAGATTAATTTTATTAATCAGTTGGGCATATTGTTTAAAATTGTTGTAGATTTAACGAGGCTTCATCTCTTTCTGGAGTTAAAACTGACACTAGTAACGTATGAGGTCACATTGTAGATGTAGCATTCTGGCATTCCTGTCATTCTGCATTAGGCGATACTGTTTTATCGCATTTGTATACCATATCGCGTGTCGAATACCAAAAGGGCGTAAATGACACCTTTACGCCCTTTTAACGTTGCAAAAGTCAAAAAAGGGCGTATAATTTTTTTCTTTTGGATTCGATTATGAGAGGTAAAAGCGGCTAAAACTGTCAAAATAAAAAATGGAAAAGTTAAAAGCAAAAGGTCACAAGTGCTGGCGGATACGCTTATTTGGCATTATCTTTCGCGCAGTTTTATATTTACTAATGCCAGAAGGGGGTATCCGCCAAAGTCGAAAAATCTCTAGTAATTGAATTAATCTTCGAAAAGCTTATGTAACACAAAGCGTGGCATTAATGGTTGTTAATTGGAATGTAAGTTGAGATCCGCGATAAAACAATTATTAGAATATCAGCAAAATGCCCATTGTGTGTTGTTGGTGCAAAATAACATTCCAATTGGGACATATTCACTAGACCACGTTATACTATTGTCAAGTCATGGACAACTAGATTTACCACTAACTATCAATTCGGGGAAAACAATAGGGATCATAGACAGGGCCGCTTCTAGATGATGAGGCGCCTTCGTGCTTGGCGCCCTTTTCTAGAGAAGGTATGAGGCCTTTTGGCGCCCCATGACTAGTGCGCCTTCATGCGCGCCTTCGTGCGTGGCACGAAATGGCCACTCATTAGACGCGGCCCTGATCATAGATACAATCAAGAAATTTTATATCGCAAAAGAATATTCTGCTGCCACTTACCTTTCTTTGAAGCTCTGACTTTCGATCTCTCTCTTTCTCTCTCTCGGGTTGCCGTGTGGTCCTTGCTAGGAGGGCTGGATCTCTCTCTCTCTCTCTCTCTCTCTCTCTCTCTCTCTCTCCTTAGGGCTTTCCTTTCTCGATTACTTGCAAAGGACTGGGCGACACGAATCACAACACTGATTGGTTAACGGATTTTATTTTTAAGCAACTAATGAACTTGATACAAAGCCACAAGCACTGATCTGATTACAATCAAATTCGCACTGGAAACTCAACTAAATTTCTGCACTAGGATTCTGCTTAAGATTCTGCACCAAGATTCTGCTTAAATTGTGCACAAAATAAATTTTTCACGCTCTGATTAGAGAGTCTCCTTTCATTTCATTTTCGCGGGGGTGGTTCCTATCCCTGTTCCGGTGGGGGTGACCAATGGTCAAGCTTGATTCTTCATCCTAGGTGGAGTCCAGCCTGATGTTTTGAAAAGGGAGGGGGGAAGAAGATGCCTTGGTCTAGTTTTTAGTGGCACGTGCATCGCTAAGGACTTCGCGGAACCTCCGACCTCTCGTGTCGATGACACGTCGCTGTTGCGTCCCATAGAGTGTGATGAAGTTATGATCTGTTGAAGGCTCCTTGAAGGGTTTCGCTTTCTGCTTCGTTCGTCGCTGCGTAGGAGAGTGTTTATTCCTGTTTGGGATTTGATCTATCCGGGCTGTTATATGATTGCTTATCCTCTATCTCTCCATGGGAACTTATTTATCGCTCGCTCGCACGTACCTCTATTAATTCTATGAATACGGCTGCGTAGGAATTTTCAAGACGTAACACTATACCGTTCTGAACTATATATAGAATTCATTTTCAATTCTTATAGACCTCCCTAGCCGTTGCGATTTAATACAATTTTTGGCGGATACGTCCTGTTGGCTTTGGTAAATATGAAATTTCAATAAAGATAATGCCGGAAAGATGTCCTTTGCTTTTCGTTTGTAATTTTTTTATTCTGTCATATTTATGCTTATTATTTAATTTTTTGGCGAATAACGTCATAAAAAACGATACGTCCTTTTAGCATTTCAATCGACTTTTATGGCGCTTACGCTCTTTTGGCATTAGACAAGCGATATTAGTCGAAACTTGCTCTCCAGGAAAGAAACTTAAATCGCTATCATCTCATTATTTATGAACTCTTGGCCTATATCGATATAAGACTTTGTGGTAGATAAAAATATAATCTTGAAAAAAATATTGTACATATATGAGCCAGTAGCCCATATAGACAATGAGATAATAGTGTGATTGAAGTTTCTTTCCTGGCGAGTAAATTTAGACACGCGTAGTATATTATATAAAAGTAAGTGTGTATCTATACCCTAGCAGAAAGAAATTCAGAATTTCCGTAGATCTATAGACTGAAGCCTAAGCGTTACATCGAGATTTATAGCTAGACCCTTACCAGACCCCTAACAAATCCCTATGTAAAGCTTAAGCATTTCTACCGGGGTGCATATGGCCTGTGAGATGGATGTACAAAAATACAAGGGAAAGTGTATGTTTTTCTTCTCCACTTTCTGACGCGTAAATTATACGGATACGTGCAGTCATAACAATCGCTCTGGTATTAATTTTCCCCCTCTTAGACATATGGTGCGATGCGCGTATAAACCAACTCTTACATATGTAATAGCTGGAAGAAAAATAAATTTCTTCTGCAGGAATAAATTTCGAGGCAATGTTGTAATTCTTGCGGATACTGTGGGAGTCGAAGAGTAATGAAATCGCAATAAAAAAAACCTCAGTGGGCAACATCAGCAGCACTGGCTTTGCGAGAGATCCCACTACTGTACGGAGAGCATTTCCAAGAAATAATACTTTTTGTTCCGAACTATCGGCATCACGTTAAGAATTCGATTCACCATTCAAATTGGATTAATTAAAGAATTGATGATTAAATCGCGTGTATATGCGTCACCGTAAAAGACGATTAATCTGCGAAGCCGGACTTACTCTGACAGTCTTTGAAAACTTTATTTCGGACGCTCGAGCTATCGATTATCAGTTCGCGACGCGGACACGGGTGTTAAGAGAGGGCTTTTCTATAGAGAAATCGTTACCGTGGTAAGTTCTCCGCGGGTTATGAGTTTACGGCGATCGGAAAGCTGTAAAAGATGGATGATACCGTAATTTGGCGACGGAAACGACCGTTTTTTTGAAGTAATTAAAATATTGTCAACGTGATTTCAGACCGAACGTTGCTGCTTATACCGGGTCTTTGGATTTCAGAAGAATCAAGTATCACCGAAGGTATAATTATCGTTATAGGTAAGTATACTTTTTCAATTATTCTAATCTTATATATTTTAGGTTGAACATTATTAAAATATCGGTTATACGAGACTAATGTATAAAATCCGAGAAAAAATTATTGTACATGTATCACACGTATATTTCGATGTACATTTTAATATTGAAACGAAATCTACAGTCAGTATAGTACCAACCGTTGCGTAACTGGGAAGTCTCTTGTTCCAGTATCGCGAACGAAGATCAAGTAGTAATCAATATTTAAACTTAAGTGGACCATTCACGATGGTAGCCGTGCTCTATAGAATACGTACTCGAGCCATGGGTATCCGGTTACGTAACACCTTGTGGATTCCTGTACATCTTTATACCTATGTATATAACATACAAGAGTGAAAGCTATATTCCCAGGATGTGTCGCTTGTGTGACAATATCTCTCGAATCCGTGGGATCGAATCGGAGCGAGTAAAATAGAAAGTGGGAGAGAAGCTAGCGAATTATTATTTTAGCGTAACCACAGGGTACCGATAAATGTCATTTATTAGCGTCAATTGAGTTGAATTAGGTTTTATTCACTTCACCCTCCCGGCCCCTCGGTCTCAGCCCCTCGTCGTTTTATCTTTCGTTCTGGTTTGAAGTTGGGCGGGGCTGCAACTGTGGCACGTTTTCATTTACGAATCGCAGTGAATCGCGAGCCGCAAATATTTTGTCCATCGGGAGTAACGGGGATAATCAGATCAGGCCTCCTGTAACGCGTATAAACGAGAAAGCGAACCCGTGGGATGATCTGCGAAGCGTTATTTCCATCCCTGCAGGCTTTGGGTAATAATTGGAGCACGTCGCGAAGGTCTAAAATGTTTGACTTACATTAGAATGTATTTGTACTTGGAGTAAATATCGTAGGTGAGCAGGCAATTTCTTTCGCTTCAATTAGTTTTGCATACAGTTCTATCTCTCATTAGGTCAACTCTCAGAATGTCACTCGCTGGCGGCTTTATTAACCTTTAGAGGACGAGGATTTTTAAAAAATAGTTTGTGTTCACAGGGTGGTCCCTTAGGGACCACCCTCGTCCTCTAATGGTTAATCTACGAATCGAACCGAGCTTTGCTTATTATATAGGCGGAAATACATAGACACCACTGATTACGCGAAATTGAACTATTTTCGTGCTGACTGATTAACGCCGTTCGTAACTACTTGCTATCAGGGGGTTCACTGTACATTGGAAGAAAAGTATGACTCTTACAGTTCTGTCAGTAATTTCGGCTAACATAGCACTACAATATTCTAAATATAACTATTTATTCCCTTCTTATAGCAATAAAATCGATAGTTTTACCAACTGTTTGGTTACATAGCTGTCAGAGATATCTATATCCCTGATAAAGCCTCTAGTGCCTATCATAGTTAGATGTACTCTCATGGCAATTGCACGCTAAAAATAGCGCCATTTTCTTCTTGGAATATTTCAAGAGGGTGATTCGTAGATAGCTCTCGCGGCTATCTGTATTCCTGACATGTGTACATATCTAACTCAATAGTTACTCCAATACAGTGAGGCTCTGAGAATGTGGACATCCAGAAATTTGGGCATCCCCTACTTTCGTGCCCCTTCTCCGGTTACTCTGTCGGCATCCAAACGAGGGGCACAATAGTTTGGGTGGCCCATTGCAGCATACACACCTCTATTCCGAAGATTGTTGCGTACACTGAAAGTATACGTGCAGTACCCCCACCATTCATGAGTGACGCCTACGAATGCGGGCTTAGAAATTTGGTTATTCCCCGAAACGGAGCCCAAATTCTTAAATCCCCACTGTACACTGTGTATTCGAGGAAACTTGACGTAGGTGATATGTCGTAGTAGATTCTAAACCATACGCTATTGGTTTTCGACTTGAGAAGGATGATTGGTCCTAACGACTTACCAGTACTCGGTAATCGTTTCAATAGAGAATCCCTAAGCCCTGATCGCCGGGCAGACGTTAGCACGTGGCAACGCGGGAAATGTCAAGCATTGATTAGGGTTATTCCGTTCCGAAATTAGCCCACCGGTTACCAAAAAAAAAAAAAATGAGACGCGTAATAATAGTCGCCAAAATGCAGAATATTTAAATTTTAAGGATACACATCGAAAGCTAATAATTTTGAACCATTTCAACAATCAGAGTGCTACGGTATTCGACATCGCTTTCGGACGCAACCCCCGCCATGTTTTTACGGCTGTTAGAGGGGTAGGTCATAGGGATTTTCTACTGGAATGATCACTGGGTACTGGTAAGACGTTAGAACCAATCATTAGAGCATCCTCAAGTCGACAACCAAAAGCGTACGGTTTAGAGTATACTATGGGATATCGCCTATATCAAGCTTCCTCGAAAAGACACTGTATAGCTAAGTATAAGCTAGTTAAAAAGTATAGCTGTCACTGCTGAGCAATTCATTTGCACGATTTATACTTTCTTTTTTTCAGTGTAAGCTACACACACACACATCCACGAGTGAGAATAATCCTCTCTCTAAAGATAAATAAGTTCTCAGCTATCTGCCGGAATAAGCGGGGAAAAGGGGAAACTTACTAGATCGTTTGTAACTATCGGAAAGTCAATGAATACAAATTCGAAATAGCTTCATTTTTCTCTCTCGACATAACGCGTAAGAGATATTACCGCGTTTCAAAACTTGTTCTACCGCATCGCGTCTTTGTGTAGCGCAACGCGGGGGAGAGATTTCAGAGAACCATAACACGCTTCCACTTCGCGTGCAACAATATCACGCCAATGAATCAGGACATTGTTTAATTATTAAACGCCATTTATCCTCCAATATTAATGGCGACGGAGACTATCTCGTGTTTGACGTACATTAAGCACGCACGTTATATCGAATCGCTCCTCTCTGATATCATTTACACGGCATAACGATCAAAACTTCACCCCTGTCCTCGTTAGGTGCTATTGAATTTGGAAAAAGTTGGGAGGAGTGATCACCCTTTCATACTTTGATAAACATTTCTTTCGCAAATACCATTTCGACGTGCAAAATCACGTTTTCGTATTTCGGCCGGCCGAACGAAACGTGCGTGATTACCCATTCAATGGCTAGTAAAGAAAAGAGAAATAACATTATAGAGAGGCGCGGTAATTGTACGCCGTTATTTCTGCATTCGTCGGTCGTGCCGACGCGCTTTGTCGTGTCGTTTTCACTTTTTTTTAAAATAATATTTTGGGAGCCATCACACTACATTAATTTCTTCCTCGATAGCGCCTCGCGGTTTACTCACTTTTATCCGTAGTCACGGCATTTGATAAAATTTAATAATAAAATTCCCTGACGCTTTCAGGATTTGCAGAATTCCCTCATCGCTAGAAACCATGTTATTCTCACTGAAGTAGGTACATCGCACGTGCACCCTTGAGAAACATCCCTTCTTCTCTCAGCTCTCGAAGGAGTCGTATCTTTTACGTTACACTTGGTGTTATGGCAACAGTAAACTGCGAGTCCTTTTGCGTGTAATCCGCTGAATTATAAGCTGCAAGAGTGTAGCGCGTATATACCTCGGTCTCGACTGGATAAGTCAAGTGTACTGGCACGAGATGATATTAAATTAGGAAGCAGTAAAGTCGCGGTTCTCGTCGTTAAAAAATATATAATCCAATGTGTCCCGCTACGTAGGTAGGTACGCTTCCAGGATGTTGAGGTTTTCATTACTCGGTGGCGATGGCTAAAGCAAATGTGAACAATCTCTGCAGGGTTACATTTCGTGGCGCGCTGATCGGCCAGGGACGTCCCATGCCTACTAACACTGTATGTAATATATAATTTCATTTTACTGTAAATTAACGGCGCCCGGAATTTTAATATCGGTCTTAAAAATTCAGAGGCCGCTATTCAGGTTGGGGTAAAATAAATTGTATACAGAATTTCGGTCAGGAGTTCTAACTATGTAATGATAAATAGATAGAATATTATATTTCCATAAGGTACTTTTCATCGAGGTAGAGAATATATAAATATAAAATTTGATTGTGTCTCTCTCTGAAATTGAGTATGTTTAATCGATTTGATAGCTATTTAGGCCAGACCTCTCTATACTGAATGTAAATGGCCTAGTTTCCATGTACTTGGGATTAATTGAGATCATTATAATTTTATTTCCTGATCTTAATAAAAGAGTTCTGCAAAATGATTGCACATATGGATATACAGTGATTATAGTGATAATACGTACGAACCTCATCAAAATTTGAGAGAAAATGATGGATCTCTCCGCTCACTTGCATCGTCCGCCGTCATCCCCAGGTAAAGGGATTGCAGCCTTTTCACAAATTTTTGTAATCTCAACTCGCGTTTCATCCGACAGGTTGTAAATTACAACGCGCTACGTGGTCGACGCGAAAATGCGTGAGTAACGGATTCTCTCGGATAATCGAACTGTCCTTTAAAGTCGACAAAAGAACGACCGCATCAAAATGCATTTAATTAAAAACGATAATTCTGTACATATATTCCCTATATTATTTGATTGTGCAATGTTTCATTAATCCGATTATATGATATTTGCTCTAACATTAATGAGATGTGACATCCAAATTAGAGAGGAGGCACTGCCACCAAGTTTACTGAAATGTAATTTTTTTACGCAACCACTTTGATGTAAAATGGTACACATTTTCGAACGAATCACTGAAAATATGTTATTTTAAGGTAAAACCTTGAATTGCGCATAGCGCATAGTTACTCGCGAGATACATATGGTTAATTAAATGATGAAGTAACGCGTCGACAGTAGCTGTCTTTACGAAAAAGTCAGGATGTAGATCTGTGTCGACACCAGTTTGAGGGATAAACAATCACCGTGTCCGCTCGTCCTACAGCGTAGCAAGAGTCAATCGTCTCGAAGCCAGAGAACGTCCCGCCGTTTCTCATCCAAGTCACACCCTGTGCACCTTTATTTTGGCGCTCTGCCTTAAATTCATGGAAAGGATAAAATCGAATCTTTTGGCTATATATTATACAATTCGATTTGAACGTGAAATATACAATACTTACAACCAATACTGGAATTTTTTCATATCGTGAGACGATATTACGATTCTTCTGTTGCTCTTTAGAGAGCGTTTGAATTTCTAACGGTATAGAGCGTATAAACTACGGAGCCGAGAGAATATCGAGTATTCTACCACGGCATCAATGCGAGTGCGTGCAACCAATTTGAAAGTACTGAAAGAAAAGTGACGAGAGGTGAGAATATATTGCCTCGCACCTATTCATATCGACGTTTAGCATAATAACTTTGAAATTTGTCGAACTTTCGGTCCGCGGCGGAAAGTATTTTCGCTCGTTTCGCGTATTCACCTCGAGACGGTCAATTTTGATTTTCGCGAAGATAAATAGTTACGCGGAGAAGAAGAATTAGTAAAAAATGATGGGAAAACCCATGAATTTTTACAGTGAATTCCAGTAACAAGGCTCCTCGAGGTGAAAGATCGAATTTTTTAATAGATCACAGCGTAATTTTTCCGGTCCGTAATATTATAAACACCAGTTTATACGGTAAAATCAACCAATCTCCCTTTAATACGTATCGGGTTTTTATGGGTTTATACTGCTGTAGAAACACTGTTTCTATTAAAAAATTCAATGTTTCACCTAGAAAAGCCCTATTACTGGGATTCTCTCTCACACTGTACAAATTACTACTACTATTTCTCCGTGTATACATCAAACATCAATAAGAAAGCTTTGAGCTTCAAATATCGCATAAGTAGAGACCCATCTGTGTATTGCGGAATATCGCGAGCATTCCTTCCTCTTGCAGTACTAATCTTTTCCTTCTGAGAATTCGCGAGGGTCGAGTGACTTACGTTTGAAACCGCTTTTTATCATGGCATGAGGTATGAAAACAGATTGAGAGAATTTATAAAGCTATTAAGGTGTCGCCCGCGGTCCCCTCCCGCATCTTTCGGATCTTTTATATCTGTCGCACTCTAAGGGAATAAATTGCCTATAACAACTTAAATTGTTCAGCAGCCGTAACGCGCAATTTCGAGCGAGTTATCGATTTGCCCCGACTCCGAAAGGCGAAGCGATCGGTGTAAGTAGACACGCGATCGGTGTAGATATACCTTACCCTACTTATACCCAGACGTTTGTTTTCACGCCTCAGTTTGCATGGGGTTCATTAATATCTTCATTAATGATCGAACGCCAGCTCTCATCACTTATCGGAGTCGACAATAAAGACAAAGACCCTTTCAAACTTCAAATCTTCTTTCCTGTTCATTAATTCAACGAGCATTTCGCGTTAATTGACGGAATCTTTTCAAGGCGGATGATCGATCCTCGGAATAATTGGCAACAAAAGGTTTCTCAAGTTGTTCCATTAACCGCGATGCCATTACCGTTCACAATGGTCTCCCGGAGATATATTCCTTTCATCATACGCATCGGCGAGGGCATTCCCCATCGCGGAACGTTTTTCCTCCAGCGATAATACGTATTGGTTTAAATTGCGAAATAATGCTTTCACTTCGGGCTTTTTATCACTGATTATTTCCGTCGTAATATATTTTGCCGTGATATTCGATCGAATGGAGTTTTTAAATTGCTTGACGAGAGACGTGATTATTTTTCTTAATTTGCCATTTTGCAGTACCGATATAAAAATCTCGCTGCAAGATTTACTCGCAACCGATTCACCCGATGTAATGCTCCTTTCCGCGATAAGGATCGGCGAACTTAGAAAATTTTCAGACTTCACCAGACTTTTATTGCCGAAAGTTTATAGACTTTTTAAGAGAATAAAGGAAGAATGAGAGTAGATTTAATTAAAGTCTCGAGACCAAACTCGCCCCCTCCCCGTTCATCAATCCATTCACGATGAAACGGAAATTATATAGGTACGTATAATGTGTCCAGGGTTGGTTGAGCTTTTTGTAGCCCCAGGCTACCTTCAATCTGGTTATTAAAATTGCCTGCGAACATTTCATATGTGTATAGACGGAAACGCGATATAATTTAATTTAAAACTGAAATGGCTAGGGTGTAGGAGTTTAAATTCTGCACGTGTCGATTATTACTTATGAACTATGCTTGCATTACTCGTAACGTTATCAGTTTTAGACGGCTGCTGATTAACGGATTCTTCGTTAACGCACTTCGCCGAGGACGATTCCAAATTACACTGAAAAAAATGTGCTCCATTCAACCGTCGCTGAAATTGAATACGGCGAACCTCACGGTGTAATTGTTTCAAGTAGGTATTTACTTGTTTCAACTTCAAATCGGTTGCTTCATAGTTATTTTCGTTATTAGGGCGTGAAGCGCTGTTTCTAACGAGTGTGAAGTTTGACGCACGAGCGAAGCGAGTACGGCAATCACACTCGTTAGAACGGCGCGACACAACCGAATAACGAATTCTATTCTTTGTCACTAAGTGTCAAATACGAGGTTGACGATTTCACGCACTGCGCAGGTTATTTCACGCACTGCGCAACTATTCACGAATTGGTGTGTGAAAGATGACTTCACATGCGTCGAGGACGCCCATGAAACCGAGTATTTGACACTGATTGTGAGTGACAAAAAAACTCTATTTATTTTTCCTTACAGTCTTATGGCATTGAAACAATTACACCGTGAGGTTCGCCGTATTTAACCTTACCGATGGTTGAATGAAGCACTTTTTTTTTAGTGTATCTACATATTCTTTTGTTGCGATTTTTTTTCCTTAGAAAATTGAAACCCGAAAAAAGTCTCAATCTACTTGATTCGTGGAGAAAAATCTATCGAAATACTCCCACCACCCGCATAGAAGAAGAATTTCAGTCGAAACGAATTCATATAAGATTCGACAAACTTATTCGAACTTTTCTTATAATGTGGCAAATCTGACAAAGCCTTCGAATGCTCCCTCGAGCACGACGTTCATAAAATAATGTTGAGGTTGAACGGTCGGTCGAATCGAGAATAATTGAGGATCACAAAAGTACGTTTGACATCTCCTCGTCGACCACGTAACGAGTCGATCGACTGTACGTATATAACGTAGCACAAAAACCGGATTTTTCCTTTTAGTACAGCTACGTAGGTACTTAAAAATAATCGAACATGCTCGACTTGCCGTAGGTACTATCACGACACTCGGTGTAAAGCTATTTTTAAGAGCCTTTTCGATGCTTCATCCGTCCTTTGTAAGTATCTTTTAAAAGGACGCAACATTCGACGAATTCTATGCGCCGTCGAAAGAGAAGTCTCCCTGGCAACCTATTAAAGTCAACGCATTACTTTCAGGGTTTCCATATCAAGGATCGAAGCACAGCCAATATTCTCGAGCGATCGCGATATTTTGCCTCGGCGAGAGTTGAAAAGTCGAGTTGAAAAGTAGCATCCTCGAAACGAGAACCGTATCTAGGACGTTAATTTGATACAACGCGCAAGTTCGAACGTCCAACTTCCGTATACGAGAATCGAGTATCATATTTCCAATCGTCTGAGGATCCTCTACGAATAGTTCAAATTGTTCGTGGGCGCGTCCGATTATTGCAAGATCGTTCGGCCTTTGATACTTCAATATCGCTGCCCCGTGGGAAGGCTAATCCAAGCAAACGTGTTCGGGACCATCCGACTCTCCCTGTATACGCTTATCGAGTGTTTCATCACTACAATATCCTTCGAAGCGGACTATCGAATCCCTAACTTTCCTAAGGACTTAATCGGGTGGTAGGAAGCGGCAAACTCGACGCATTACGAGGTAGTTGGTAACTCAGCCTTTGCAAATTGATTTCACGAGGAGCCTAAGGGTCGTTGTAACACGCTCAGAGGTAACTAACAGTCGCCGCGACGCGATCTACGGTGGTACTGATTAGTTTACGGGTCAGTCGAATTCGAATAGCTCTATAATCGTATAGACTGCCGGGTGGATTAGGATCGCATCGTTACAGAGGATGTAGCCGCGGGACTGATAAAACGCAATTACGGAAAGACACTCTCGCGGCGCGACGATATGTGGCGCGCGTGTCGACTTTAATCCACGGTTTTATGCCTGTATCGTTTGAGGATCGGCACACGTGTCGTCCTTTGTTCGGGCCCGTTGAAATACCTCGACGGTATTATGGACGGCTTATGTGTGTATGTATTATATGTATATCCACGGATTCCATATACAGGGTTATTCACTGGATCTGCATCATGGCAAATATAATGTATACGATTTGTGAAGCTATAGATGATGAGCGTCATCGTTGATTGGTCGTGGTGGGTAAAAGAGGTTAGGCTGGATCGGCAACTGTAATGATGAAACTCTTAAACTGAAGTAGTAACTCTTGATTTTAACCAGACTGGAGTAAAATCTGGTCCACTGAGAAAAAAAAAGTAGTTGTGATAACTATTTTGGACTTAACTCTGCTCCAGTTTTGTATTCAGCATCAGTTTTACATAGTTATCGCAACAATTCTTTTGTTCCGATAACTTGAAATAGTTACGACAACTATAAAAACTGGTGCTGATTACCAAACTTGAGCAGTTGAGTTCAAAATAATTGACACAACCACATTTATTTCTTCCTATGTAAAAATCAGGCGTACCTATCAGGATGTTATATTTGCTATGTTGCAGATCCAGTGAATGATCCTATATATACAGGGTGTTCACTCCGAAAGTGTGTGGAGCTTATTTCAAATTTGTCGCATACACAAACCAATTAGCGGCTCGGTCAGTCTTCCCTGCTGTTCCCTGCGGCCATCTGTTAATTGAAGACCAAACTGCACACTGAAAGAAATAAGTGTAGTTGTGACAACTATTTTGTCGTACCATTTTTAGTTACTGGAACACAAGAATTGTGCGATAACTATATAAAACTGGTAATGATTACAAAACTAGAGCAGCTGAGTCCAAAATAATTGCACCAACTACTTTTTTTTCTCAATGCATAGATCACTATAATTTATCTACATATGCGGCAAACTCGAAAAAGACTCCGCCCACTCTTGGAGCCTGAGCATGAACACCCTATATATAGGGTGTAATGGCCAAGAGGGCTGAAACAGGAGGAGCCTAATTCTGTTCAGAGTTAGTACACTGACCAATGGCATGACTTCTTACGATCCCCATTCCTCGGAACCTACTTGGCTGACAACTCTTCGTCAAAGTGAGGGAATCGTAAAAAGTCATATCATCGGTCAGTGTATAAATTCTGAACAGAATTAGGCTCCTCCAGCTTCAGCCCTCTTGGACATTACACCCTGTATGAGGCCGTTACACGCCCCTCATATACCCGGAAACAGGAAGATCGGCAGGTCTCGTCGGTAAAACATAAGGCGCTTTATCGGCGCGTCACTTTTCCCACCGCGAACGCGAACCTTCCCGGTTCGCCGTCGCTATCGAGCATACCTATCGCACTCACCGAAATTTCGATATACCACCGCGAACTTCCTATCACGAGGGGTCGCCGATATTTCGTCGGGTATAAGAAGCGGAGAGAGAGAAGCGAGAGTCCCCCGATAAGGAGAAAAAAAAAAAGGTTCGAATTACCGGCTCGTATATTCTCCGTGAGACTTCAAACGCCCTCCGAGTCCAAGAGGCGCGGCTGCGGAGGACGGTAAACGCGCGAAAATAAATTACGAAGTGCTTCTTAATGAAACCTTTGTATTAGAGGAGGCGCGCCGGTAATTTTTCAGGCTTGTCTTATTCCTGTCCTGCGGTACGACAATGTAGACGGAGCGAGCGAGACGTGCGGCGTATATAGGGGTGAAATATCGACGTCGCTAGCTGGAAATCCCGAATTACTCCGGCCGCCGTGTGCGTGCAGTGGTTCTTATTCGAATTTTACGATCGATCGTACGTATCCCCGCTCGAACTCTCGCGTTGAAATTGGGAAGAGAGATTTTTCTGGGTTGTAGATGCGTGGGCAGACGAGGGTGCGCGACCAGTTCGATGTAGCGCGGCGTAAAATATTCCCCTTGTTACGATTCGAATTTTTCTCCGTCGTTCTCCTTTGATATCTCGCATGGAGAAAAAGTCGGAAGCCCAAGAGTGTCCTTCTCGTCGAGTGATACTCATTCCGTGATTACTCCACCCTTTTTTCTTCGACCCGTCAATCTTAATTTCCCCGTTGACTTAATTATTGCGCGTTTATCGCAGCGGAACAAAACGAGTCGCGAACATTTCGTTGGTCGATCAAAAAGTATGAAAGTAAAAACTCGACGCGGTCGCATTGTCAGGGGAATGTACATAATTAAACCGAGAATCTCTAGATTGTGGGGAGTAGGTATGTTACTTGCACGGGTCTCGGCTGGCACTCGAAATGCCTGACGGTGTAGCATCTAACGACGCGCATATCTTATTAAAATATTTGCACGGATAAATGCATGCGTGGTTAATCTCCGTTTTACATATGCGCTATGCGGTGAAAATCCGTCAGTGTTATGACGCGGACATTTAAATGTGGTACGAGTATGTAAATACGTATCTTCGTACATTTTTGATTCTTTTCCCAATGTTGACAGAACCGAAGAAAAAAAGTACCTATACGGCAATGATAACGCGATTAGAAAAAGAGAAAGCAAAATATGAGATGTACATTTAGTAAAATTCTCGATTCGATACGCGAAATACGATAAGTGGAACATATCGAAATATGATAAACGAATATTTGTCTCTAACACACGGGTATGGACCTAACATCACCGGAACGACTCTCAATCCGTCTCCATACGTTATTCACGATCCTAAAAAAAGCTCCGATTTCCTCGCGAGAATTCGCAATTTATGTTTGCCCGTGAAATTCGCAAGAATAAACAAACTTTTTGCCCCGGGGTTTGCGGCCGACGATGACATATACAGGGAGGTGATCTAAAAGAGTTCGCGCGGAGTGCGCGCTCCCGTCGAGACTTCGCGACACAGCTTTTCTACGATCGTAAATCAGATTTCCACGACGTACATTTCGCTGACCGACACTCTTTAATTCATCTGGCATTAAGTCCCCCCCCCCACTCACGAGTGAAAACGCTCGACGGGCGGAGCGTCCTATCAAGAATCCTCGTCCCACCTTCGCGACCATAGCTTTAGAGAGACCAGTGGTCCGCGAAACTCGGTCATCCTTTGAATCGGTTGCTTCCACGTTTTCAACTGTACGTCCGGGGTTCTACTTAAAAGGAAATATCGACAGTACCCGCACCACACACGCCATTGTCGTGGCTGCTCCTTTCGACGGCGGGATGAGCTGAAATGCCGGGGCTATCGCGCGATAGCGTTGGATTCTTTCGAGCGCATATCCGCGCGGTGAAAGTCACTTTATCGGCCGCGCGACAATGCGATGTTCGGTCGACAGATTTTCCTTATCTTCGCCGAGCATTTTCCGAGGGACGCTCTCTCGGCGGGATACAATTTCTGCGCGGACTGCCGCGCGTGTGTTGCGGAGGTATCTCAGCTGAAAGTCAAATATACGAGTAAATAACTCATCCCTTTATGAAATTCCTCGGCAGAAGTCTCGATTAATCAGCTGCGGCGAACGCGATTTGTTAAAATCTCGTCTCGCATCGTTATCCTTCTTCATTTAGATTCCGAAGAGGAAAGGCTTCGTTCCGCGTTTTTCTCCAACCACCTGCGCGAAGATACGCGCGATGTCTGACGTTTCGGTGCAGGAAACGAACGCCGGGATGAGGAGTAGGCGGGAAAGATAGAGCACTTGGGAGAAAGAGAGGCGTGGAAGGAGGGGGAATGAGAGAGGAAGAGCGAGATGCTGTATACGAGGTTTTACAGTGGGTATATATACCTAACGGTGGTACCTAAGTTATTACTCGTACTCCTTCTCTGTGTTTTGATATCTCCGCCGGGATCCCGGTATTCGCAGCGCCGTTTGATTACGCGGCACAGCCGCGGGGCCCAATGTTTAATTTCTTTGTCCTTGCGGAATACGGGGTTTGTGCCGCCATGAATGCCAGTATAAGAAATAGTAGAGGTTTCAGCGTGTGCACGGCGCGCACGACGCGCGCGTGTCGCGTATCCGCATGGTGGTCGGGCTTTGTCGAGGCCGCCTGTTAGTTTTCAGTTTTACAATACGGGCTTCCCTTTTATGCCGTCGCAAAGCGATGGCCTACACACGACGACGTTAAACGCAAAACCGTCGGCTGCTGTCGCGGAGGTTTTTCAATAATCGAAGGCTTTTTGTGTCGCGAGCGTAATTACTTTTCGCTTAATGCGCGTTAATGACGGGGCCGGGTTAATTACCGAACTGTTTCCGAAAGGCGCGTCGCCGCCCTCCAAGAATTTTATGGTCGAATGTGTCACGCGCCGCTTCGAGGCTCGACGGGCACGGGTCGCTGATCTGGTTACGTGTTCGCTCATTTGTTAATGGATAATGTTGCGCGATATCGACGCGTTGGACACCACGGTCCGGGGAAACGAATCCGCCGGTAGCACGGATGCACTCCCCGAGGTTCAAGGTTCTTTTATCTTCCTTTATTGATGTGAGTTATCGTAACGAATAATAGACAAACGGAATGAAAATGTGAGAACACTGGCACCTGTCGAAATTGTCGAAGTCTGATGCTTGCGAACATACATAAAATATCGAGCGACGGTATCCTTGATTATGCAATGCTGTAGAGAAAGCATGACGAGGCGTCACGAAATGTTACTAAAAGAGAGAAGGGGCGTGGATATGGCGTTTGACTTTATTGCAATTTTGTAGTTTTGAAAAGTAATGTTTCAGTCATATTTTTTACCCAACGGTGATTTATACAAATGCTTGAAACGACTACAGATTTCCCAACTTGACGTGACGGAATTTTCCTTTGCTGTCGCACGTACGTGCCTCAGTACGATTAGCGCTTGCAGTTTTGACTGACTGCACACTTTATCGACCCGTCAAGAGCTTGGCGACGCGGCGTGTGGCACGACACGACAGAATTATTAGCAATTTTACCGCGAGATTTGCTAAGTCTGCTAAATTACGAAAGGCTTTTTATCTCCTGTGAAATATTTCGTATTCTTCGAGGCTTAAAGTGCCTTTTGAAACGTTAAACTCTCAATCTACATGTACAACTGAAAATTAAATTTAAATTTTATCTTACCTTTAAGTCGTTCCTTCTCCCTGGGAATCACGGGATTGTAAGGACTATGCGAATGATTGCCCAGATAGCAGAAAGACGTCTATAGGAGATCTTTTTGATGTTTTAAAACATTTCTCAAGATAACGTGTTCTTCCTGCGTGGAAGAAATAATTACTCGAGCCTATTAAATATTCTTTTGCGCGAGGAAAATCATTCCTTTATCCCCGAATTATGTCATGCTTTTTATTGAAGAAAATACTTTTTTGGCACCAGCAATTATTTCTCTCAGTGTGTGTAGAAATTAGAGAAGATTAAGTCCCACGAGGAAAGAGAAATTAGATTCTGATATGTGGAGAATATTTCACTGTCACATCGGAAGCATAATACATGCTGCACTGTCTATCAGAATTGTGATTTTGATGATCCATTCTATTTTCTGGGAGGAAGAACGGTAGCGTTAAAACTAGCCAGGGGGAATAATCGGATTCTTGGGAAAAATGTTTACACGGAAGAAAACGTATATATCGAGGTAGTGGGTTGAGACTGGCAAAGGAAAAAAAAGTGGAGCGAAGGTGGTACGGAGCCGAAGCACAACGAGGCAACAATGGCCGAGACGTCTGCTAAAGAATATAAATGAACCTTTTATATCGTGAACAAAGACAGCATCACGATACGGAATTTAAATCTTGGAGCGAACGCCAACAAAAGTGCAGGTCCGTCCTGCGACTTCCTCTTACCGGCTCATAAAACCGTATAGTTAGAATAGATGGTATAATCGAGTTTACCGCCTCCCTCCCCTCCCTCTGTTAATTCAACGCTTCGAATAAGTTTGCTGAAAATAAGCTTGAGAAATTTTACCCCGTCGCGCAGTTTCTCTCGCGCTTACTTCGCGTCAAATACCACCTCCCGATCGCGCTACATTGTCTAGCTACTACACCGAATGTAGGGTTTTAAAAATAGCACCGAGAGACTCCACCCTTCGGCTGTGCCAATATCGAGACAACACGTGTTTCAGTTTATTCAGAGTCGTTTACTTTCACCTTTCTCCAGTGTACAATGCGATTCCGATCTAAAACTCTGCGTATAAATAGTGACGGCTGTGCGATCGTCCCTCTTCAGCGCTCGCGGTGTGTGGCGTGTTAATGTCTACTTAATTATATCATTAGTGCCTATTTGTAATTATCCAATATCGTTATCGTACAGGTATACGTATGATAGCCGTATCGGCAATATAACCACCTCCGCGCTCACGCGCTCTGTCTTTCAATACAATTCCTCCATATAAAACGATAATTATCTACACGCCGCCGCATATTCCGAGTTCCGCGAGCGCCGCCTGGATGTGCGCGTCGAGCGGCTCCTTCGCGTCTACGTTCTCGTGGTGGTAGTCGTTGAGGAAGTAACACGTGCCTGCCACGCTCGCCGGCATTTCCTTGGGCAGGTTGTCCTTGGTCCGCGGCTCCAAAATGAATCCCGGCCTCTGAATAAGACACCTGGAATGAACGAAGGAAATGTTTGATGCTCGATGAAAGAGCGCGAAAACGAACTCGCGATGGAACGGGGCGGAAGCGCGCCGGTAAGAGTCGCGTCACCCTCGTAATTACCGCGGGCGAGCGGCTCCCGAAAATGGGGACGGCTCGGCGCGGCTGGCGGAATGGCGCGAGCAAATCGGCGTTTAGTTAATTGATAAGCGACCACAATAGGCGACCGCGCCGTTTTCTCGTCCGGCGCGTCGAATACGATCGATCGGTGTAAGCTATATCGGGAACTAGGTGGCTTCTGCTTTGACATTTGGGATGCGGTATGGGCACTTGAAAAAGGCAAAGTGGACTTAACTTGTTGCTCCAACATTTTTACATATTATCTCCTGTACACGAGGAGACTGAAATAGTAAATTTTATTTTGTTTATGATAAACAAAAAGCACATATCGCACGAATGCGAGTAGAGTGTCACACAAGTCAACATTTAAATTTTTAGGTTTCGTTGTGTTTCTATGCAATTCTGAGGTACAATCATTTTGGAATAGTGATCTAGCTCATAGTTATTAAAAAAAATAATATTAGCCTTAAATCTTTCTATACCAAGAACGGCGGTTCAAGCTGAACCAGCCTTGAACTTACATTGAACAAGTGGGCCTAAGGTTACGAACATTATGTGATAATAGTTCACTCTTATGACGCAAATGTGCGATATATGGACTTTCGGATATTCTTACTGTACCTACTGAAAAATAATTGCTTCTCAGAAACTAGTAAATTGTAATATAAATTTTTACCTAAAAACATTTTTAAAAACCCTTACGTTTACTTTTTTTCTTGCGAACACAGTAAAATTCACCGTATCAATCTTTCCGCGTACGTAACATGTAAAGTAAACACCTCGGAAATGATGGAATACCATCAACCCTCGCATTCAATATTTATACGGTATCAATATTGAATTTCTTTTTAAACGAAATAATCACCAAGCTCGAATTAAAAATAACCCATCTCTCTCACAAACCAATGAAAGAGGAGCCCGTTACACACGATATTTTAGGCACAATAACAATTTTAAAAAATAGAGTATAGAAACTACCCCCCCGCAAAACCTTTTACGCGGCAGACTATAGGAGATACGGCCCTCTGTGTGCCGTTGGTTCGATAAACGGTAGCAGGAAACGCCCAGCCGATAACGGCGTTCTCGCGTTCCCTGACGAAACGCCGCGAGTCCTCGCCCCCAAAATTTATCTGCGAAAATGCGCGCTTATCAAGGGCGTTACCTCGAGAGGGGAAGGCGGGTTGTATGGGGCAAACATTATCGGCGGGGTATTCCGTGCTATTCGTCACAACGAACTTCGTATAAAGCGCTGTATCTTCAAAGAGCAATGAGTTTTCAACATTTTCAGATCAAAGATATTCTTCCTCGATTTTTTTGATTTCTTGAATACTCTGGTGTTTGACGCGACATTCTGATAAAACTGTTTACGTGGAATTCTTGTAGCTGCATTTTTAATCAATACACAATTTACCACTGCTTGGTGAACAGCCATACTCACGAATGCGTAGTGGGACTGACGTTGATCCGAAGTGGCTCGCTAGTCGACTCGAACTTGTTCGCAATGGTCACGTTGTGTCCGAAAAGACAGTACCTCGGCATCTTTTTACCGACGACTCCAGCCAATACGGTTCCAGAGTGGATGCCAATGCGCATCTAACGCGGAGATGAGATATCGAGGATTATTAAATAAGTTTTACGATATCCACACGTTCGTTGCCGGCAATTAGATTACTTCGGTTATCGGTGTATCGCGAGAGGGAGACGAATCAATTTCGCGCATTTCCTCGCCGCGCGGTCGGGAAAGATTTAATTTTCTGTAACGAGTCAGATATTATTGCTCGGCGTTGGGCAATGAGCTAATGAGATAATGTTATTTGGAAAATCACGGTACGGAACTTTATCGTGTTTCTCGGCGAAGAAGTTAATATTTGCTCCGCGTTAACACTTTATTACCGGACAGTATTTACAGGGCTCGAGTTGCACGACCGAGTGGCGGCGAGGGGGTGTCGGATTCGAGCAAAAGCACGCCGCGCCTTTAATTAAAACCTGACCTAGAAAGCGTGGTATTTTCACTCTTATTGAGCTGCCACTACCTGGATTATCATCCCGCACCGCGATCTCTTTTTCGACTTTTTCGTATTAATTAGAGGACAAGTATATTTGACGTTAATTAAGAGCGATGCTAAATAAGCTCTCGTCTCTGTTGACGATGCCTTGATTTTTCAATCAGTCGACAATATCATTAAGGTATTAAATGATTCCATCGATGACTATCGCGTCGTCGCTCGTTGTATAAACAGAATCTAGGTGTATAAATGGAAGAGAAGTTTCTATTTCTCGTTCGAGAGGTATTTTTATCTTCATCTCTCCAGACGACGACAAATAACGAGGATCTCTTCAGAAGTGAATTCGACCGTCTATTCAAAGCGAACGTCTCTTTGTCTCAATAACTCGTCGAAGAAAGGAGATTTCTTGAATTATATATGTACAT